>CM052155.1:3381118-3427466 GCA_028455555.1 Augochlorella aurata | reverse complement strand
TTCGATTCTAAAAATCATAAAAAATTCAGGAGCGATGGTCTGTTAATCCTAGGGAGCCTATCTTAAAGCAGACACTTTTAGCTTCAATTTGAGCATAATAGAGCCAAGGTCGGTCCACGAGAACACAACTAAAATCGTTCTTAACTGACCCAGCCGGGTCGAGCCACCACCCTTCCAGGCAATGTTTCGATTCTAAAAATCATAAAAAATTCAGAGTCGATGCTCTGTCAATCCCATCCAGCCTATCTTAAAGTACGTGCTTTTAGCTTCAATGTGAGCGTAATAACGAAGCTTCGTCAAATATTAGAGATATTTTGCTTGCATGGTCTCTAAATCGCGTTTGGACAGCGCGCGGCGCGTAGGGAAATTGAAAAATAGTTGACCCAGAGCTTTCAGCGGTTCATTATGCTTTCTGGGCCAACTGCTTAATTGATGCTTGCTCGGAGGATTCGAGCCTTATCCGACTTACGGGGCTTCTGTCTGCTGACTCGCGCCAAACGCCAAACGCCGCGCACCGCGAGCCGTGAGCCGCGAGCCCCGGCCGGTGGTGCACGCACCTTTGCCATCCGCGCCTTTCATTACCGGTGAAAAGCGACCGCCGCCCGACGCCCGACGCCGCACAGAGGATTCTGCAATTACTCTCAGACGGTAAGTGCTCGGCGCAATAACGAGTGCTTATCCCGTACATGCAGATGTAAAGAGCGCGGAGAAAGCAAAGTTCAGAGGGAGGCTTTGAGACGGCGTCACTCGTCGGAAGACCATGGGCGAACTTCCACGACAATTCTTCGCTTTGCCGGAGCACGGCCGTTCAAGGGACCTGAAAACGCGAGCCTTGGAAACCATGTCCGCGTTCTGGCTGAATCTCTCTCTGTTTCTCTCTCGCTCGCGCTCCCTCTGTTTCCGAGAAGAACGTTCTCTGCACCGCGGCTTTCTGCGAGAACTTCGGGCTTTTTCTATCGTTCCTACGGTTTACGTTTGACCGTCCAGCCATTCGAGGATCCCGGATCATCAAAGACACGCTGAAGTTTGCGGAATGATTACAGAGGACGTCTTTCGAGAACTGTAACCTCGTTTCCCTGCATCGCTAAAGATGCCTCCTCCACGCAGACTTCGAGAAACACTGGTTCTTTCGTCGACGGAAGGTACGAACGCAAGAATTCTGTTCGCGGTAATGAACCTAATTAGATTATTGTCCCCGCTTGGACAGGAGTAATTACTCGGTCCTTTGACAATGCCGGGGCGTGCTGTTGCGAACCCTGTATTGCTAATCCTCTGGCATAATTTCAAGCCGGCTGATGAAAGAACGGTGCGTCGTTGGCTCGACGCAAAGAAGAGAAGTCGGACATTATGGAGAAATTCTGATGGATCCGATAGACATTATTTTCTTGGGTTTTGAAAAACAGCCATTTGGTTCGCGCAAAGAAGAACATTTTCCGACGGGAGAGAGTCGCGGTGCGAGTTCGAGAGGCTCGAGAAGCGGTGTTTCTGTTCGGACGCGAAAGTGGCAACAGTAATTTCAGGTGTAACGGAGCTGCGGTGGAAAACTCGAGGTCTGGTCAGACACGATAAAGACTTTAGAGGGAATTCGATTCTGATTGTTTCCGTGGCGCGGCAATTTCGCCGGACGTGAAAAGGGCAATATTTGCCGACTCGAGGCACTCGTTTTCGCAGCGTCGGGTCACGCCTGTCGACAGCGAGCATTTTAAGTATTGTTTAACGTCAACCGAGCGCTGGGGAAACAAGAGAAGCAAGAGAAACAATTGGCGGAGAGGAGATTCGGAGAGAAGAGGCACGGGCATTCGCGTAGGACACGGCTGCCGAGCGGCCGAGCAATGAGAGAGGAAAGTTGAAAGGAGCCATTGGGTAAGCGGTTATTAGGGAAGCAGGTCTTTCCTGTCGGATGGCTTCAGGAAGACCGGTAATTAAGTGAGCTTTCGCGGCCTTTATACACCGGCAGACCTTCCGAGTCATCAGAATCTCTTTAATTAGGTCAAAAGTTTTGATTCCATTGTCTGCGTCAAGGGGACCGGTAATGTCAACAATCCTCTTGCTTTTGCGTTAACGAATACGTGGCTTCGCAGCACGGCGATACCGTTGCTACTGTTGCGAGTTGTTAATGAAATGCTTAGCGGGTCGCTTCTAGTTTCTGTGTACACTTATTTGTACATAATAACGCCCCCGAGCTTCAATTTGGCCAGCACGGACCGATAACTCTTGTACGATCGTTTAGGAAAGTTCCTACGTCCGACTACTCGCTGACCGCCACCACTGAACTCCGTGTCTCTAAACTCTACGCTTTCGCTTACATCGGCGCCTCCCCTCCTCCGTGCGTTTGCTAATCGTTTCGGGAATATGATTGATTCAAGTACCACTGCCGTCTGACCATAGAAAACCCACCGCTGATAGTAATTTTATAACGTTCATAAATCTCCTTAATTACGTCTTAATCACGACAAATCGTCTTCCTCGATCCGGAAATACATTTACGCAGTCGATGCCTCGCGTCGCTTCTTCGAAACAAAGACTGAAACGGCGAGCGGCGTTCGAAGAAAAGTATCGGCTCCCTTAAAAAACAGTTTTGACCTCTATAGCAGAGGTTCCGGGAGCAGTGGAACGTTACAGGAAATAATTACCGTGGAAGGTCTTTCAATTACATTAGTTTTGCGGCAGCTGCTTCTCCGACGCGGCGCGGCCCGCGTTCGTTTCTTTTGCCCAACGAACCTTAAAGGAGTGGTATCGTCGTTCGTTCCCACAAGTGCGCAGCGGAAGAACAAACATTTTGCTTCCCCCGGCCTTTTCCTTTTTCTTCTGCTCCTCCTTTTCCTCGCGATGATAAAGAGATACCGTCCACTCCTTTAGCACGTGTCGTGGAAAATCCCGAGTTAATGGATTTCTATGTTCTTCCAGAGAAGTTTCCGTGGCACGGGCTCTCGAGCGCCGGCTAGCTCCGACGCTCGCCAGCAGATGGATACCTTTCCCGCCCGAACCTGATCGGTCGCCGATCCGTGTACGAGTCTGAATTGTTCTCAACTGTCTTTCCGACGTTCTCGCGTCCAAGGCAGGATTCGCTTTTGCCGATAAGCCGTCTGTTCCTCTGCTCTTCCGCAAGCTCCTCTTCTATCTTGGATCGGTTCTTTCCTTTCGCGAGATTTCCGTGGCCTTTGAGCCCGTCCCGAGCTCGTAATTACGCACAGCAGTCTCCATTCCAGGCATTCGAAGACCCATCGAGCAATTTCCACCACGGAGCTACACCCTCTCTCCCTCTCTCGCTCTCTCCCTCGATCTCTCGGAAGTTCCGACTCTTGCGATTGTTCATTCCTCGTTTTTGATTTCGTTAATTGCTTCCAGGTGATTGTAGGTCGCCCAGTCTCCGTCTGGCCCAGAAACGAATACTCCGTCCGCCAAAGGGAATTCCCCGATGGATTGCGAATTCACCGATCCGAAAGTTCCCTGCGTTGTTCCGGGCACCATTAACGTTCTTCCGATTTCAATTTCGAGGACAATGCGCGCCGTCTGACCGTACAGAGAGAGAGAGAGAGAGTCGTCCGTTCGTATATTCAATGATTATTATTTTAGAGCCATCGGTCAAGAACCACGGCGGTCTCGCAATTAATTCTAACGCGATCGTAAGGTGAACCAATTCAGAAGATTTTAAGAACGGTGATTATGCTCGCGGACGCCATCGGCAGTGTTTCACGAACCGAAGGAAATCGGCGATCCAATTACAACGGCGCCGTTCCCGAATCGTCGGACCGATCTCCCAAAAGTATTCCGGTGAATCCCATAAATTGGAGGAGCCCGGTGCAATTCGAGAGAGCGAGGGGAGGAGGGAGAGAGGCCGCACGATTCTGAGTCTGCGGTGGTCCAAAGACTCGGGACGAGGGAAGAAGAATCGAAGGCGTAAGTAACGTCGCGAGGAAGGAATGTTGACTCGGCGAAGAAATTAAATCCCGGCTAGAATTCCGATCGCACAAATCCCAATCACGGAGGCGCTTGCGATCTCTCTCTCTCTCTCCCTCTCTCTCTCTCTCTCTTTCTCTCTGCCTCTACGCGGGTTTTGAGAGCAGCTCGCGGCGAACGTGACTCGCGGGACGCTCCTCATGAAATTCATTACCACTAGCCGGGTGAACAGACTCCCACTCCGCCGTCTTCCGGCTGGCTGTGCCTTGGAAAGCGCGAATCGACCAGAATTCTTCTAGCAGACTGCCACGGGAGGAAAGTTATTCTACCGAGCCGTGGGGTTCGCGATTTTTTTCGCTTTAATTCCCGGTTCTCGCAGCAACCGCCGCGATGACAGTGTCAAGAAAAATAAAGCGAGTCCTGCCGAAATGCTCGCGAAACAGCTTCGGCGCTCGATCCACTCTCTTTCTCTCTCTCTCTCTCTCACACGCACACATACACACGCTCTCTCCAGAGTGTTCTATTCCACGGTTCGATTAATCAGGAACCTGTGGAGCTACGTGCATGCACGTACTCGCTGCGCGCCGCGACGTCGAGAGGAATTGTAAGAGGGGCTCGTTTCAGCCCGGCTCCGCCGTGATTTCCGCTTATGACTCGACGTGGATCGCCAACTTTCCCCTCGACGGGCCAGTCATTCAACGGGAAAGCTTTCCTGGAATGCCAGCGAAGTGGGCGGCCTTCTCGACCCCGTGGGACTCGAAAATTTAGCGGCGCCGGCCCCACGATGCTTTTGCGAGCTCGACGTTGGGGCATCTTTACGAATCGATCACGAAAAACTGACAGTTCAGCGGGAGATTTCCATCGGACGCTGGCAGTTTTATTTCGCATAAAAATCCAGCTAACCACCGACCGAGGAGAGGCAATAATGCGAGACTATTCAAAGGCGGGCGAGCATGCAGCGAACATTTTCTATAAGCACGCTGACCTTTGAGCCGCAAAACAAATCGATCTTCCGCTCGAACATCGTCGTCCTTTACGCGGCAAAAATTGTCGAGAATTTCAATATGCTGGGAACCGCGGCAATGCAAGAATGCATAAACTTTCGAATAAGAATGCTTAGAATAGAATCGACCAATAAGGTTTAGCGACGGCGTCTCGAATTCTCCTCCCGGCGAGTCAAGCATCCGACAAAGAATCTTTTGTAAATGTCAATGACGAGCGGAGTGGCTCCGTGAGCCCTACGAGACTGAAGAATGCTGCGATCGAACAAGTTTCGTTCCCTTCGAGCGCCGATAGTGGCGGAATACTTTCGTGTCCGACACATGCTCGACTCGTTCTACTTAAGAGTCGACTCTCGTCCCGGAATCCGTCGGAATCGCATCGGGCCTCGGACCGTCGAGCGTGTCGCGGCCGTGTCACGGTTCGGTTCATCCACTTAAAAAGCGTACTCTGGCTGCTGGAGAGGGCAGCGACGATTCGTTCAGCCAGCAGCAAGGTTCGACTCCGTCGGGCAATTACACGGATCCGTTCCGAGTAAATGGTAAAACGGTAAACCAGGCCGCGAACCATATTTCAGGCATAATTCCTCGGCGAGCGTGAAATCGAACAACGACGCGCGCAACCCCTCCGCCGACCAATTGATAACTCCGCATCGGCCCCGGGGGGATGGAGGTTGAAAAACGATCACGGAGATTGCTGTAAACTTCGCGGCCTGTTTGGCGACACGTGAACCGAATAATTAAATACTCGGAAGCGATTCGCGCGATCCATTGTCTGCGTCCGCTCTGGCGGCTCGTCGCGATCCTCTCGAGCGGCGGATGCTCGCCGGGAACGCAAATACCAGGCGCCCCCCGGCAGCAGGCAGCCGGGGTTCGCCATCGAAATGTCAATAGCTCTCGCGCGAGATTAAATGTCACGGTGACGCACCAAGTAATCGAGAGAATGGCGTCTTACCGGCGCGAATCGAACCAGCCCCGAGACTCTGCGTGTTCCTAAGAGCATCCGCCGCCATCTCGCACCCTCTGCGAGGGCGGGCGCGGCGGGCGAGGCGGCCTGACTTATTGCTTCCTGCGCGGCATTCTCCGACAAATAAAATGCCGCTGATAGGATCGAAGGTTTCGCGAATTGAGGCGTCGCTGTCGGCCCCGAATTAGATAGCCCTTCGCGCCGGCTGACAGTCCCTTCCCCTGACCCAGCGCCCTCGCTGTTTATTAGCGCAGATAGGGTCTCGTCTGATTCATGGCGCGGTGAACAGCTGAAATCTTCATTCGCTTGAATAAGTTAGACGACTTGGATAACTGCGGCCGCCTGGCCTCCTCCCAGCCGCTACCATGCATGTTACATCTTGCCGAGTTCCGTCCGACTAATGCCCGAGGAGCGCTACTTCCTGCGAACCTCCAAGTACCTTTTTATATTTACGTCCGTCTAATGGAAGATTAAAGCAGGCTAGTTTCTTCCGGAACTGGAAATCTCGTTTATGGAACTGTTCCGTCCGACTAACGAACAACTATTCCACTGAACTTGGACAAGTCTTATATCCGCCGGAACGAACACGAAACTACAGTCGTCGAGTGCAATTTCTTCGTCGCTGCAATCTTGTCCGATCGATGCGCGATCGATCTACCATATCGATCCGAATATAATAAAATAGGATAGAATTCTGTTCTCTTTGCGCTGTAAACTCCGCGTCTACGAAACGATTTGTACGTCGTCAGTCTCGCTAGAGTGCCGATACAGTGCCGAACTCGATTGTCAGCCCACTTCGTTCTCGTTTGACCTGTTTCGTTGTGTAACGCCGGCATGATTATCGAGTTCCGTGGCTGTTGTCCAACCCGTGGCGGGCTGTGCCACTGCGAGGAAATGGCGCCGGCGGATAGACGCGAGACGGCGAAGAGCCATCATTCCATGAAATCTCGTCTCACCGGGCGGCGCTTTATTCCATTTAACCGACTACTCGAGTTTCATTGGCTATTTACCGTGTTTGCGCGGGCGAACCGTACCGCAGCCAGAGACCAGCCAGGCTTAGGAGACTACATTCCGGTGACGACTCGCTCCTTCGGCCACGGGCAACTTAATTTAGAAGATTCCTCGGCCGGCTGAAAGTTGCCGCGCGCGATCTTAAGATTGTCGCGCATCAGAGTTAATGGAAGCGGCGCCGGTTCCCGAGAAAATTCCAACTTTGACGTAAGATCCGCCGCATCGCCCTAAGCATCTTATGAAATAAGTAATGGACATACATCGCATCACGGTGGCCCAGTTTTCGGTCCCCGTTCGGGGAATAGTGTCAATCCCTGGATAGAAATGGCTACTGTTCGAAATGAGTCGGCAGAGCACAATATCGTTAATGGCCCCGTTTTATAATTCATCGTTCTCATCCGCCATGCAAAGGATTAAATCCATCAGCGGTTCGAGCACAGCCTCCGGGTAAACAGAACTCGGTCGAGGGCCGCGCGCGTATTCGTTCTTTCGACGCGCGTGTGGAAAGCTGTAAAGTTCGTTAAACGAGCCCCATTAATCCTGCACATAATAGCCGGTCTTTCTTATCCGCGGCGGTAAATTTCGAATTGAATTAATTATGTTCTTTCCATTTACATATCTTCGGTATCAATCTCGCGCGCGCGTGCGACGGCGAATGATTCACGCTTATTGCCGTCGTCGAGCACACGCCGGTAATTCTAGCAATTATCGGCCGGTGTACATAATTAAGAAATTAATCACTCCGACGGGCCGCGACGCGGCCCGAAAAGCCGTCGCGGAATAAAACAGGCCGACTGTAATTAACAGGGCCGGCGATCGAAGACCCTTCAGTCGGTTTTCGGTTTTCAAACAGCCGCGGACGCGGATGCGGCCAGCCCGGTTAATAGCTTTCACTCGGGCCGTCCGACTGGTCACGGGTGTCCGCGTAATCGCGTCGCCGCACAAAGCGTGGACCTAGGTCGCTTCTTTCCGCCGATAAATTCCGGTCCGCGCGGTGCGGACGGTTCTGTCGCACGCTCGAATATGTGCCACCCCTCCCCCCGGCGGCCCGTGATAATCATTGGTATTCATTTTCCCTCCCGTATCGTCCGGCCGATTTTCTCTCGCCACCCGCACAATGGGGGCGGTTCGTGCCGCAACGCTGTGATTCAACCACCTTCGTGTCCGGCAATTTGATACTAGTCACGTTCCGAATACATTTCGAAAGAATGTAAGGAGCCAAGAAATACTCGCCGGAGTCAGGCCAGCATACTTCCTCGTCCACGGCAAACTGTGCGAGCCGAGTTAATGGTCCATTGTACGATTCCTCCACCTGATCGGCAGTTAACGGGAAAGTTACAGAGGAATTCCAGGGAGAAGTAGTTTAAATACATTTTTCGAGTGGAACCGGTGTAAATCGGACAGCCAAATGGTGTATGCCAGCCACGTCGAACGCGAAGGAATCTTTCTCATCCGAGCAGCAACGACCCTGTTTCGCTTAGTTTGGATACTTAAGTAGAACAGCTCTGGAATAAGCGAGACGTGTCAATGGTAGAAGACAAATAGTTCTTCCAACAGAGATGCTGGATTTAATCTCCATTTTGTTGTCAATATACAGTCATTGGGGAACATATAGGCATACGATAGTTATCAATCATTTTGTTCTTCTAACAAATTACAAACTACAAAGAAATTCTAATCGTAAAAGCTATCATAGTGCAAAGGGTTAATGGAAAGGTTGTCGATACTTAGTCGAAGAAGTCTGCTTCGCGAAGGATAATTAAGTGGTGGTACATTGGTTGTAAAGGAAGCCTCTTTCGACAGAAAATACTGCAATTAATTAAAACGGTTTCTAAAGTCGAATAAACCTGGTATCGATCCCGGCATCGAGTAAGCGTATCGAAGCCGCAAAGGGGTCAAAGGTTCGGCGAGATTAGACTATTTTTCGAGGGAGAATATGCAATTAAACTCGCAGCTGTTCGTCGTCGGATCATTACGAGTTACCGCAGTAAAAAGCTCGTGCAGCAGAGACAGCAGGGCTGCGGCCTGGAGCTTGCAGATGCAGTTGTTCCAACAGGTTGATCACGTTAATTGCATTAGTGAAGCGAGTTACTCTCAGACATCGAATTATTCGGTTCGCAGACTGTGAAGTCAAAACGGAGCTTGCTCTACAGACTTAACCGGCGCTTTTGGCTGCTCGTTGC
This sequence comes from Augochlorella aurata, assembly GCA_028455555.1. NCBI lineage: Eukaryota > Metazoa > Arthropoda > Insecta > Hymenoptera > Halictidae > Augochlorella > Augochlorella aurata. The sequence continues at coordinate 3,418,407 of CM052155.1, read as the reverse complement.
TTTGATCGCGTTGCCGTTCGCTCGATACTTTCGCCGCGACGATTCGAACGTCTCCGGTTGTGTCCTAATTAACGACGACGCGAGACGTCGCGGCGAACGATTACGCAACCCGAGGACGAGGGAGAGAACGTATTGTCTGGGGAGCTTATCTGCTCAGGTTTTTGCCTCCCCGGCGTTTCATCAACGCTATCGGGTGCCCCGAAAAACTTGGCCCATCGACCGTTCGTTGACGGCCGCTTCCGCATCCTCTCCGAGTCGGGGCTGTAATCTCGTCGCTGGAGAGAAGAGCAATCTATCAAGAATCGAACTCGGGTTCTCTCGGACACCGGCGATCTCGTCGTGCACCGACGCGCGACAATCGGCGGCTCTTAGTCGAAAGTAACCAACAAGGGATCGAATCGCTGATGTCAGTTATCGAACTTCTCCGGGAAACTGATACCCGTTACGGCCGCGTTGAAAGCCAATCTCGTCCGACCCGACGCGACGCGACGCGACTAGACGCGACGCGACGGAGCGTTTCTTCGCGACGACGGCTGTCTCGTTAGCAGAGGCTGGTGACTCGCGAACCCTTTTTAAGCTTCCCCGGCAGGCCTAATAATAGTGCCGCTCAAGTTCTATCCCCTGATGTAATTGGATGACGCCGGAGCTTCGTAAAACACTGGATGTGCAGCCGGCTACCAGCGTGTCCACTTCAGCCCTCCTCGGAGTCCGTGCATCTGTGTGCTCCAGACAAAAAGACCCCTTGTTTCGATAGTTAATTAAGTAGCGGTCTTAAAAATACTAGGTCCGACGACGAGGGCTTTTTGCCCGAACCAACGAACAATGGATTCCGCCGAGTCTCTTGGCTCGCGCGAATTGTTTCGACCGTGAAATCCAATTCGCAATGTCTTGAACTTTCGACTTTGCTATTTCTGGACGTTCGAAGTTCTCAATCTTGTGTAACGCGGTTTGCGAATGTCGTCGTCCGTGCTTCGAACCGGAGTCCTCGATCTTCGTATACTGTGGACTTCGCAGGCCGGACCAGATTCCGGACAATGGACTCGAAAATGTTGCGCCCTGAGTTTTCTGCTCCGGCGTTAAATCCATGGCTCTCCGTGTCTCGTTTGTAGGATTCGAAATTAAACCCCCCGAGCTCGCGTAATATCGTCAGCGCGGTTAAAATAAATTCTTCCGCACGTCGTAGCCGAAAGAATGGAATTAATTAGCAAAGAAATAAGCCGCGCAGCGCGGAATAAGTAGAAAGAACGTGCGCATTTCTCAGTGTCCGCTCTGCTTCGTCACACCGTGCCGGCGAAATTCGTCCGGTCTCTCCGCAGTTAAAAAATAACAAGCTTTGTTTCCTCGGGACGCTTTATATTCCCAAATGGCTTCTCCATTTCACAGCGGCGGCCCGCTTTTTCCGTGTTTTCCCGTCCGATGGTGTAGAAGAAATTCATGGAAATACGAGCAGATAATTCTTGCTGGTCCGAGACGTCGCGCGAAATCTAATCCGCGCTGGACCGGCCACTGGATAATTAAAGTTTCGTCGACGGTCTCTCCGCTTGAAATTCCTCGAATGAGTTCCCGCGACCTTTTATTTTCTGCCTCGAATCGCAGTCGATGATGTTGGTTGGCGTCACGGCACGCGGGCGATGGCTTGACCTTCCGAAGGCACATGGCCTCCGGTGGAATAGGTCCCAGGCCACGGGCAGTTACCTAACGACGGTAAAACGGCGACGTCGCGTCGCTCGGCCGGAATCGTTAATCAAAATCTCGAGAGACAAATGTCGGGGAGGTTCGGGGTCGACGGCTCTCCTCGGAGGGCCGGGGCCCGGCGATAGAACCGTCAAAGCAATTTCCGCGAGAAGGAACGCAGGCCCGCCCTTTTTTCCAGCCCTACCGACGGCGCAAATCAAATTATCCCCCGGATTTCGCCGGCGCAGGGGCTGACGCGACCATATTGCATAATACACCGGCTGAAACGTAATTATCGACAGCGGTCGAGAGCCGAACAGTTATTTTAACGCGACTCTCGCTCGCCGTTCTTCATCCGTGCCACTTTCCTAATTGAATTAGAAGGTAGTCGATGGCCCGGCGACAGGGCGACGCCGGCCGGGGGTGGGGGCGTTTTTAATTTAATTCGCTGTAAGATCGGCACACCGCGACCATAAAACTCTGGTATAGTTCATTAATCCCTCAGCCACCGGGTTCATTAGATTAACTACCTGGTTCCCCCTCGCGAGCTTTTTCATCCTGCGACACGGTTCCAGCTGCACACCGCAATAGGGCACTTATTATGTCGCCGCTGACAGCCCGTTTTAACTACTTCCTGTTAAGCTACGCTACTTTCGATGATTAATGCTGCCCGGGTACATAACTGTCATGTAATTACGGAACACATGTGCCATTGATGCGAGGGCTGTTACAATTGCATTCGGAGGGTATACATAGTGTCTAGTCGGTCGTGGTCAGGCCTATTCTTTGACTGCATTTTTCTGCATTTATGTGCATTTATTTACAAACAAAAATCACCCAGCCTTTGTAGGCCCTCCACCGTAGAACAAGTAATTATTACAAGCAAAATTTATCTTCAGTTTAATTATTCTGCGCTTCATTCCCTATGGAAGCTGCAATTAAAGTCAAGCCAGGAATGTTAATAAATAAATTTATGTTGAATGGAATTCAGTTCCACCCGGTCGTTACACCCGATCTCTATCGAATTCCTGACAGAACGTTACTCGCGCTGTATACATCTATTACATGAAATTGCTATAATATTCAGCGCTTGTAGTATGAACGAAATATATGGAATATTCCCTTCTTGCTAACGTGTCTTTATGGTAGAATAAATTAGTTTATTAGCATCACAGGCACAACCCCTTCAGGTTACATACCGTGGTGCCATCTGTGAGACACGGACAGTGCTCTGTCGATAATTTTAGCGAACAGTTTGAGCGTTTTGCCGCTGCGTGTAACGGCGCTATTTTTATATTTTAGCAGCAGATGATTCGTATCGGTATTTATATTGCCTGTTACGCAAAATGTTGCATGCATCGTCTGCAATATTATTCCAAATGAATTATACGTTAAGCGTCAATTATTCCATGAGCTCGCGACAAGCATCCTTGCAAATGCAAGTGCCGAATGAAAAATGGTTGTAGACAGCGCATCGAATATCATTTTTTTATTAACGTTTTGTCAGTTACAATTTTGATTACATACATATAATGTGGATTCTTCTTTAAACACATGTCGCTATGATACAAATGACGAGGATAAAAATTTGGAGTGCGTAAAAATGTAATTAGATGACAATTCTTTTTTTTGTTTGTTTGCTTCCTTTCATCCCTCTCTCTCTCTCTCATCCCTTTCTCTCTCACACACGCACACATGCATGCACGGTCTCTCGCTCTCTTTCACCCGATCTCTCACCCTCCTCTCTCTTTTCTTTCTTTCTCTCTCTCTCTTTTATTACTTCATTGGTCATGGCGATGGGCCAACTTTGAATGTATATTAATATAATATACCGAGCTGGCCCATATCCACTAAAAAGGGGCGGGGGGTAAAGTGTAATTAATCCCTTGATTGCGATTTTCTCTTTACTCTTAGATCGTCCCTAATTCGCTAATATTTTGTGTTTCTCTTTCATTTTGTTTCTCTTCGTCCTTTATACACTAGATCGGTGCGCGCGTTCGTCGCTCAAAACTGGTCCGGTGTTTAGCGATCGATCGACGCGCTGATCGAGAACCTCATCAGTATCTTACACACCGACCACATAGGCACGGATTAGTGCCAAATTCAGAGGGCAGGATATTTACAGGTGAACGGAAACGGCGTCGCCCGGCTTCTCCACTCTCTCCTCTCTCTCTTTCTTTCTTTCTTTCTTTCTTTCTCGCTTCGACGACCTCGAATTTCCTGATTCCCAAAACAACCGATCCGCGTTGATGCGCCGGTCCGTTCGAAATCGTTTCCAAGAGCTCGCGTCTCGAGAACGTACAAGACGATATTGCGAAATTTCTATGCAACAAGGCTAAGACGATATCGACGGCGTCGATCCCGGGCTCGAGAAGGGGGGAAGTTGAGCTAGGCTTCAGTCTTTCCTCTCCATCGCAATCTAATCCCACAAAAATGATCACATCAACTTCCCCCCTCGAGAGCGGGACACTGGAACGATCTTCCGGAGACTCGGCCTCTCTCGCAGCCTCCTCTCCGGTTCGGCGAGCATACTTACAAACGCGCGAGGGCACTCGAGAACCAAGATCCGCCGAACGATTTTTCTAATTATCGTTGAAACTGTCCGTTTCGAAATCGAAGTCGAGCGGGGGTCGGGACGAGGTGGGGCGGGGGGAGTTTCGATGCGCGTCTCGACTTTCGGGGAAGATCGTGAACAGGTCCGTCCGAGGATTCGAGGGAGAGAAAGACGAGATGGCGACCGAGATGGACGCGTGGCACGCGACGAGAAGGAGAGCGCAGGGAGGAAGAAAGCGAGAGGGTTCGGTCCCCTGAACTTGGAACGACGCGATCAGCCTTCTCTTCGGGCCACCACGGGAACACGGGACCTTCCTCGGCCGAACGCCGAGGAATCGAGCGGTGGTCCGGGCTTTAGGGTCGCGGCCTCGCCTCGTCGATCTCCGCTTCTCCGGTCGCTGTCGATTCGAGCCTCTAGGATTTAGAGCCCTGGATCTGGGACGTCCCAAGACGAACAGGCGATCTTCTCTTCCGCGTGTTCGGCTGCTCAGTCCAAAGGCCGCAAATAACAGTTCCGAGTGCACCGTCGTCACTCCTCCGTATCCCTGAGCCGAAATCTACTTGGGACCTTTCTGACTCAGGACCGAAGCCTCTCTCTTTCTCTCTCGCTCTCTCTCTCACTCTCTCGTTCTCTTTTCGAACGTGATCGCTTCCGTGTTGGTCGACAGTCGCTGTGGACGGAAAGGGATCGATCTTTTTCTCCGCTCTGCCTCCGGAGGACTCGGCGTCGATCGCTCGGAGAAGAAATCTTTAGTTTCGTTGGTCGGAACTCTACGTTACGGTCAACGGGAAGGAGAGGCCAGGTCGGGCTGCCGCGGATGGAACGACCTCTTCCGCGTCTCCGAGATTCTTCGCAGGGGAGAGGATCGTCTTGGTGCGCGACAGCTTCGCGCGCTAAAGATTTCCCTCGCGGAGATTGCTGGAGGATCTGTAGAGGATGGGGGAGCAAGGGGCACCGTCGTCGCGTTCGAGCGAAGAAGACGCGAAATCGATCGACGAGGAGCACCGGACCCCCGTCGTCGACTAAATTCGTCGGGGTCCCTCTCGATAAGGTCAGCCGTCGCTGACTTCGCCGGGCCGTTGACCGCCTCGCCGTGTCCTCCCCTTTCTCCTTTTTACACGAGTTTAAAAGCTAATTTGTATAGTTCCCTCGGGGAGCCTGGACGAGGACCTCCGAGTGTCTCTCCTCGAGCGATTGCCGCGGCTCTCCCTCGTCGGCGTCTCGTCGGCGTCTCGTCGGATCGCCTCGGTGCGTCTCGCTTCGCCTCGATCGCGCGACGCTAACGAGGGAGAACGGTGCGAGGGTGCGTCGCGTTCCCGCACCCCCGAGACGCATCGCCGGGATCCCAGAACGACCGCAGAACGATTCCGGAGAGAACGCTGCGGGGCCTGCTCTTCCGACGATACTTTGGTCTAATTTATTTACAATAATTTCATTCCGGTGGCGATTCTCCCGCGGATCAGAGACTTAAACACGATCAACGAAAAGGAAGGCGTCCTCGGTCCTCGGTCCTCGGCCACGGTCCTCGCCTCGTTCCCCGATCGTATTATCGACGATCATACGATCCGAGATCGTTCGCGGCTGCATCGTGTACTTTCCCGGCAACAATTTCAATTTCTTCCGCCTATTTACTTAATCGTTTCCCGCGGTAATCTCCTCCTCTCACTCCCTTTCTCTCTCGCTCCTGTCTCTCGTCTCAGTTAAATTCAATTCACATTATTAGGGTATAATAATTAATTAATTAATTAATTAATTATAATAGTATCATTATAATTCGTAATAATATACAACATTTGTCAATAGATCATTTATCCTAAAACCCACTGCATGCTCGTGTCGAAATAATCATTTAATCATGTTCTCTCGCTCGTCTCGCTTGCTTTCGTTTCAACATTCTTACTCGCATTCGCTCGCATATACATACTCCCGACACACCGAATTTCTTCCGCTTTTTTATCAGGCATACAGCTTTTGTTTCTGTTTTTTTTTTAATTATATTAGAAATACCCCTATCTCACACACTCTTTCTCTCTCGCTCTCTCACTTTCCACCGTTTCCCTTCGCACACTCTCACGCCGTGGGACTGTACTGGCTTCACGCGTAGCTTATCTATCTAATTCAATGATTTGTAGTTGCAACCGTTATTTGTGTCCGCTGTGTGTCGCGCGCGTATGTGTGTATCCCAGTGTGTAACATTTCCCGGTTCCTCCGCTTCCGTTTCGTAGAACACAATAGTCGCGTGGTACGCAAGATGCTCGCCGGAAGCGATGCCCAAAATGACCACCACGATCGATCTTCGACATCCGGCCGTGGAATGGAAATAATTAATCATTCGTCTCCTCTCGATCTTCCCTCTGTTTAGCCGAGAAACCTGTCTCTATCCATACGTGTTCGTATCTCCGTGTGTGTTTCCGTGTTCGCGATGACGTGTAGTGCATGACCAGTGTGTAGACGATGACTTTGTACATATTCGAAGAAAATTCTATCCTTCACCAGAGACGCGCGTCCGAAGTGGAACCACCCGAAAGCGCAGAGTTCATGGACGTGATGAAACGCCGACGTTCGTGCCCACCCCTCGCACTCTTTCCTTCTCACCTCTCTCCCTCTCACTCTCTCGTCCTTTCTTTCTTTCTCTCTCTCTCTTTCGCTCTCTCATTTCCCGCCGACCCATCGATCCTCCGCAAACAGTCATACTTCTCGTTCCGAAACGGTCCGCCTACGCCGGCCGCTCTCTGCGCATACGCTCGACGACCACGCGAACCGATACAGGCGGAACACGTCGACGAACCGTTACATTCGATCCGCTTTCTCGCTTTTCACCGTTCAAAATGTCCGTGGATCGAAACTCGAACCAGTTCTCGAATCTTCCGGAAGAACAGCTCGAGCGGTATCTGCCGATCGTGTCTCGTTCGACGGGCAGTTCTCAGCGGAAGTAATCGCAATCGACGCTGTCTAGATGATCGGTCGAGACTCGGATCTGTGCTCTTGGTTCTCGAATCTATTCAGCGATTGTCCGACTTCCTCGAATGTTGGATAGTCGATCTAAATCGTGGCTCGCTCGGCGAGCAATTTTTCCTAGGAACGATCCACGATCGACGACTGCGAAATCGTTCGAGCTTCGATCCCGATCTCGAGGAACGCGCGTAGCGTTGGTCCGGGTTGGGTCAGGGTTCTCGTTTCGCGATCGGCAAGCAGAGCTCGTACCAACGTCGTGTCTTCCTGGTGACACCCAGTCGATGATGAGAGAAACTAATAAATATATTTATAGCTCTATATGCATATGTATACATAATATATACGTGTTACGTGTGATGTGATACGTGTCACGATACAACTAGGGCGATGTTCCTTTCTTACAATTAGGTTAAACCGTAGCTACGAGCGACGACTTCGAATCCACGACAGGCTTCACGACTTCCAGAACCCGAATTAGTGGAGGCGGCACAGGGGTGGCGCGCTGGCTTCCTCGTCCTCGGGACAGTGGACGAGGGGGGGTGCAGCGAGACGGAAAAAGGAAAGAGAAAAACGCGCGATGGCTAGATTCGAAGATCGCATTCGGCGGCGACGACTCGACGGGGTCTTGGGCCGCGTTCCCATCCGACTGCTTCATCGATTTCGCGAAACTTCGGGGACGGGGGGAGAGAAATCCCGGGCGGTGTAATTCGTTTTCTCTGGAATTTGGACCGATGGAGCGCGAGTCGCACGGGTAGCGGCACGCTTTCGAATCGTCGGGTGTCGCGTGTGTATAATGCCCCGTTCTGCTTGGCCCGAGAGCTTGAACAGCTTGAGAAGGAAGAGAACACAACGAGTCACGAGGATTAATACAAAAATAGGAACAAACGTATAAGCATACAATGAGGAACATATATATAGATACATATATATTTGTATAAATATATATATATATCATGTACAAACGTAACGCGCAAGGAACTTCATACTAGAATGATTCACAGTGTGTACGTAATCGGTGCCGCGTCGATCGTTTCCTCTGGATATGCGTGTCTCTGCGTGTGTTTCTCTGTTTGTGAATGTGTGTAGGTGTCAGAGGTGTCGCGAATCGGATCATCGCGCGCGAATTTAAGTATCAGAGAACCGGGGAACCGCGACGGCGGCGGTGGCGGCACGAGGTCGCCGTGCTGCGACCACGATGAAGGAAGAAACCAAGAGATTAGGTCACACAATGAATCCGGACGTGGGTACGCGCTGTGCTGTGAAGGTTCAAGGACGCTTGACCGTGGGTCTCACCGACGGAATCCGCAGACGTCGCGCGGATCTTCGCGATACGAAAGGATCTCGAATCGTGCGACTTCCGATTCATTGTTTTCGCTGCACCTTTTCCGCCTGGTGTTCGCGATCGTCGACCATCGATAACAATAAAACGACTACGCTGCTTGGTTACAGAAACTCGGACATGTCGTCTTTCGATCCGGGGCGATCGGGGCCTGTGCATTGGCGTTCGATCGGGCTCCGCGCTTCGACATCTTCGATTCCATTTTAGACGGTCTCGGTTTTCTGCACACACACCCACGCGTCTCTCACACTCTCTCTCTCTCTCTCTCTTTCTCGATCTCTCATCCTTCATTCATCCCCGACAACCCCCTCCCCTCGTTCAATATCTCGCATCAACGCTTATTCTCTCTCTTTCCCTCTCTCTCTCTCTCTCCCTAATCTCTCGCATACGTTTGCACAATACGTCGTACTTACCATATACCTCTTACAATAACGTTTTTTTATATTCATTTATTCTATTAATTATATCAATACTGTTGACGGATAGAGATTCATTCACAGCTCGCACCAGAGCGAATGATCGTCTCTGCCGCAGCGCGTGGCGTTTTTACCGTTTTCTCGTTTTCCCGCACTCTCTCTCTCTCTCTCTCTCTCTCTCTCTCTCTCTCTCTCGCTCTCTTTCTCTCTCTTTTACACTTTTCTCTCGTTCTCACTTTCTCTCCCTCTCTCACTCTCGTTAAACTTCGACGTGCGTTCCCCCAAACCCCGCGATCACCCCCCTCCCGATCCCAACCCCCCGAGATGCGCGTTTTTCACTGCCAGTCATCGATACACCCCCACCGTTCGTTTGTATTCGTTAATCATGTTCGTACGCTGAACTGCACAATCGACGATAATTATGTTTCATTTTCCTTATATTTGTTTATCACACGAGCTGAAACGTCGCACGGTCCACATCGCCACGGTGTCCCCGGGGCCTTGTGGCTTTCTCCAACCCCGCGTTCTCCTGGTCGAGGTCGGTCCCGGTCTCAGTCCTGGGTCGAGGAGCCACGCAGAACACCGCGACTCCATCCTCCTTGACCTTTTCGTCCTCGTCCTCGATCTTTCCTCCCTCGTCCGTTCGAGGATCGAAAACAACAGAAAAACGGAACGGAAGAGACTCGGCGTGTAGAGCCTCGAACGGGAACATGCGTCCATCTTCAGCCTCGTCAGCATGGTGTCAATGGATCGGTCACAGCACACGAGAAAGGATCGTCGAAAGCAAGCAAACGTGTAGCCCATCGTCGAGAAACGCTTCGGACACGCACATCAGACGCGCGCGAGGGCGCGCGCACGCACCAGTCTATCTCTCTCTCACTCTCTCTCTCTCTCTTTCTCTCTCTCTCTCTCGTTCTTTCACGCACAGTCTCTCACTCATTCTCACTACATCTGTTTCGTTTTAAAATTCCAGAGCCTTGTGTCCGTGTCGTGGTCGTCGCGTCTAGCTCTCCCCGGAAGGAGCGGAGGATGATCATCACAACTCTGTCTCTTTCTCTCTCGCTCTCTCGCTCTCTCTCTCTTTCTCTCTGGTTCGGTCCCGTCCGAATTCGATTCTCGAGCACGCAGAGCGGACGTGTGTCGCGTCGATGCTATTCCCTTTTTAGTTTATCCATTGTGACCACTCTGGGCTAGGAAGTACCTACACTGGTGCAAATAGAGCAGCTGCTGCATTATGCTCTGCAGCGGGTCTTGGCCCTGAGGTTGAGGCGCGGCGGCGGCGGCGGTGGCGGCGGCGGCGGCGGCAACGGCGGCATGTTGTCCTTGCTGGAGCGGCTGCGTCATGCCTCCACCAGTAGGTTGAGCAGCCGGCGGCAGCATCGTGCCTGCTGGACCCGACTGCTCGGCCAACAATTGTCGCTGAAGCTGTTGCGCTTGGTAATGGGACACCGCGACCAGCTCCGAGGATTCCATCCCCATGAAGACCGCAGCGGCTGCGGCAGCCGCGGCGTGGCCTAGCTGCAGGTGCGGCTGGTCCGCCGGGTGGCTCGGCAGGCCGGCCTGGTGACAGGCCAGAGGGTGCGCAACCCCAAGGTTCGACAGCCTGCCGGCTCCGGAGCCAGCTGAGGCCAAGTAGGCGCCGGGGAGGTTTAGATTCTCGCCCCGCTAGGGAGCCACGTTCTTGGGCCTGCGCCCCCGTCGCCCCCTGGTGGGGGGGCGCGGGGACTCCTGGCCTCACTGGCTCACCGCGGGGCTCTTCTTGTCTTGTTGCTGCTGATTGGCATCCTGCGATCCCTGTACACCTCCTGACGCGCCTCCTTGTCCACCTTGAACACCCTGCAACAGGGTCACACACACGTTTCCCTTAGCACCCTTACGTTATATCTCGTCATCATCATCATCACCATCATCATTATATCATCATCATCATTATCATCATCATCTCATCATCATCATATCATCATCATCATTATATCATCATCAGCATTATTATCATCATCATCATCATCAGCGGTCCTCTTTTGTCTCTTTCCGAGCAGTCTCTAGAGTATACACCCGGGCTGTCCAACTTCGCGAGCAAATCGGGCGTTCCCTCCTGTATCCAAGTACGCTAAGCTTTTGCGTAGCCAGGTGACTACCGCCTCTGTGTCTGCCTCGCTCGGAGGTCTGTGCTCTGGCTGATTCTATGTCGCTAACGTTCTCTATTTTTCGCCTGTTAGCAACGGGCCCACCCGTGGGACAGCACGGGTATACACCTGCCTAGCGAGCCTGTAGATTCTAGAGCTTTCAGGACACTGCTGGTATCGCCTGGAAAAGCAGAGCAGATCGTTTTTAAAATCAACGAGGAAGAGGAACACACAGGGCGACGAGATTACAAAAGACAGTCAATACTACTACACCCTTGTACTATTGACCTCTCCCTGAGACCACCTACTCTGCTTTACCGAGCGAGACGCTTAGTAGAATTCAAGGGTCAATTACCTGACTACCAGGTCCTCCCTGTGGCGGCCCGGGACCGCGGTCTGGCGGCCATGAGTTTCCCGGGGTTGGCTCCGAATGGAATTGGTGAGGGTGCGGGGGTGGTCCACCCGACGTGTCGTGACTGTGCGGATCCAGACTGTTCGTCGCATCGTATTGCGTGTTTTCCAACCTCGTGATCAACCGCTCGTCCTCCTCGCCGAAGTCGCCGCCCATCAGCGACGGCTCACCCACCACCATCACGTCCTACGAGCCAAAAAAGGGAGTTAGCGTCAAGCCTTCTGAACCCTGAATCTCTTTATCTCTTTATCTCTTTATCTCTTTATCTCTTTATCTCTTCCAAGTCGGCATGGAACAATTAATGGCGATTGCTGACGCCATTACATATAATATATTATTAATATATAAAACGGTACAGTAACAAGTATCCTCCCTTATATGTATGTCCGAAAATGGTAGTTAGTTTTCAGTATAGATTGGAATATAGCGTAAGTTAGAGGGTGGTGCTGACCTGCGACGCCAGAGAAAAATTAGGCCCTGGCGATCTCTTTTTGCTGGGCGCTGGTGGCGCGTTATTGCCGGGCCCCGAGGTGCTGCCCTTCCGCTTTCTTCTTTTGCTGGCGGGCCTCTGGGACTCTGTAAGAACATGTAGGCGATGAGACGGTCGCGCTGCGCACAGCGTCACTAGCTGACGACGCTAGCCATGTAGCAGCGCGCTAAGAAACTTCAGACCGCTACCCAGCATATTGGACCTTTCTCTCACAATCAAAGGTCTCTGACACACACAAGCATGCATGCATCGGTGGACAGAAAACAGAATAGAATATAATGTACACGTCTCTAGGATGAACGGCCATCGTTCGCCATCAAAAGCTACTTAAGAAAAAGAGAGCCCGCGCACTCACGTAGAATCTTTACAGAGAAACACGCATCGCATACGACTGATCCGATTAAAAAGGCGGCGCGGTCGCTCGGTTCCATGATTTCGCTGACCTTGGACACGATTCAGACTGAGGGAACGGAGGATAACGGTCGGGGAGGAAGGAGCGAAGACGACGGCGGCGGCGTCGGTTGGAACAGGAAACGCGGTGCACGCATACGCATGATAAAAACGATAGATAAAAGCCCAGCGAGAAGAAGAAGCGGTGAAGGTGCACGCAACGCGTCGCCGATCCTGAAAAATCGGGGAATCGTGCTATCTGTCGGCGAACATCTCGGTCGCTTTGCGCTCAGATCGCACGATCCCGCGACCGTGCAAGCTTTTCGTGAGCGAAACAATCTCTTCAACGTTTTCGCGTGCTACTGCCGAGGTCAGGGTATATTAATTCACCTGGGGAGACGCGGGAACAGGGTGTGACGACCGACATAGGGCTGGTCCAACCTTGCAGAAACGAAAAACTTCGAGGCAAATTCGCGCCTCCCCCTGATTACTTCACCCTTGCAATCATTTTATATACATTTTTCAATTAAACATTATTCAATTAAAAAAACTGTAATTTCTTGAGATCTATAAAACACCTTGTCAGTAAAACTGATACTTTCCATGACTATTAATACGATCGACTTGGCAAATATATTTTTTTATTTAACCCCTTGTACAACAAGTTATCCTAAACAATTTCCTACGAAGTAATTGACACAGTTACCCTATCCAAAAATAGGACGAATCGTCATCTACATTTTCTGCAAGTAGATCGTAGAGACCCCCTAATAAGAGCCATATAATAATAAAAATGGCGATTTAATCTTTATCCTTATCGCGTGTCGATTGTCAGAGGGTCTCTAGCCGATCCGTGTTCGTCGCACCCTCTACGAAGCAAGGATCGTTCGAGGTGGATGAGGGATTGCAGGATAGGAGGTTGCTGCGGCCGTGGAAAGCGTCTGGAACCGAGATCAGTGACGCGACAACAAGTCGACGACGATTCTCCGTCGTTAGTCCCGATCAAAAACCAAATCCTGCGGTAGACTGGTCGGCCGTTTGGCTCCACTGGCTGGTGCTTCTCATGTAAAGCAACTGTTCGTCTACCTCTCTTACCCGGCGGGGCAACCATCCTCTGCCATTTCTGGAACAAGGTCGTCTTCAAGCAGTCCCGCGGTGACAACGCGTACGCCTTGTGCCTCGACATCAGCTCCTGCATCGGCTCCAAGATCACGCATAACTGGAATCATAGACGGGTCGCGGTCACAACCAGTATCTTCTCGCGTTTTAAAGACTAGAGTGGACTCGCACACCCCCGCTGAACGGCTCTCAAAACAATAGCTACCCCATTCGTTATTTCATTTATATGTTCGCGTACTCCGCAGCCCTCTCTTAAATAAAAATAAATTTATACCAGTTATTGTCAGGAGAACGGTGGGTCCTCGGGTTAGTTTTGACCCGGTCTGTTGGAACAGTCGGTAGAATCGCGGAAAAACGTGCACGTAACTCGACGGCCGCGTCTCGGCCATCAATCACGATCGGAAATCGAAATCAAAGGCGAAAGAGTGTCGCGCACGAAAGGTTATTTAATGCGACGCGACTTCGGCGCGGAACTTACCCATGCTATTAATATGAAAATTATCGTATACGGCCGTGTGTGTACCGGTTGAAAATAAACTTGCTGAAATATATTCGGGCGCGACAACGCCGCGGTGCTCTCTCGCTGGCAAATTAAATTCGGTTTACGTTTGGCTTGTAATAAAACTGGGAATCCATTTTACATTATTATTGCTATCACCGTTCATAATAATAACAACAACAATAACGAAAATAATAATAATAATAGTAACGTCAATAATAACAATAACTGTATTATTATTATTATTATTATTATTATTGTTATTATTATAATAATAAGAGCGTTATATTCCGGCGCAGGCCTTTGCGTTATTACGATGACAATTAAAGTAATCGATGGCGCGTGATTGGATGATAGAGGCGGGAGTGTCGACGGCACGAAATTTTACGAAATTTCGCTCGGTTTTAATTAATGCCGCGTTAATATCAGCTCGCGATTCCTGATCGATACGTCGGCCGGCTCGCAATTGTTCACGGCGGTGCGGATACGCGGCGAATTTCGGGAAAAATGTCTCGGAAGACCGGAAACGTTTCGACACTCGTCAGCCCGTTCTCGCGGTAGCTTTCGATTAACGACACAACAATCGTTTCAGCGAGCAGAGAGCAGCGACACGCGCCAGTGAAAGCGATTCCGAACGTGCAAAGAAGGTGGATCGTAACCCGGATGCACGCGGCCGTACTTTCGCGTGCCGATCTCCGCGCGATTCAAGCGTCGTTTTTTTGTTCGATCGCAGACATTTATGCAAAATCAATTTGCTAAGTCGACGCAAGAGTCTGAATACCGAGGGAGAAAAAACAAGAAAAAGCGCCGGAGCAAGAAGCGCATAGCTCCCTTAGAAAAGAATACCAAGGGAAACGAAACGCGTTCTAGTATACTTCCTTCACCCTTCGCTATACTCCCTAAATTCGAATCTCGATCGGGGATAGGAAGATCGACTCGAAATCAGCCAAGAAATTCCCGTCGTTCTCGCGGCGAACGAAAAAAGAAACCCGAAGAAACGGTGCGGAATTAGTGTAAAATTAGAGCAGCGAATAAATTAAAGGAAAACGAGCGTCTCTCGAGGCTTCGATTTCTATTTGCGTCACGTTGCAATCACAAGGATTTTTAATCCGCGGCGAAACGAAGGGCGCGACGCGAACGCGGCAACCGTCCGATGGTTTTTCGTCAAATTTCAATGAACCGGCGCAAAATTTCAATGACCGGGTCGCAACGAATCACCGAGAACGCATTAAAACAGCATCGGAGAATACATTATACGGATGTCTGGTGGCGTGCAAACCGTTTCGTAATTTACAGGGGCTCGGAATTAAACAGAAACTTATGGCTCGTCCGGGGACTTGATTAAACTTCCCTGCGAGTTCCGAATTTATCGTGCACGGATTCGCGGGCCGCGTAAAGCAAATTGTTTCTTTTAATAATTCTTTTAATAATCTTCGACGTCGTGCTGTAAATCAGCAATGTATTCGTCGTTTTCTATTGTAATTTCGCAACGCGCGGGGTTCGTCCCGTTGAAATATCGACGATAGAAAAATTCAAAGCGGCAGACGCAATCGCAGCGGGGGTGGCTGCGTCCTCGATTCGGCAAAAGCGGCCAGGCGGCTCCGTTACTCACCCTAAGGTAGTTCAGGGTGGAATTAGTGATGCCCTGCCTGGTGATGTTCTTGCTGAGCTGCTCGAGCATCGACGGGTCTTGTTGGATCCCGACCACGGTCCTAGGCACCAGCTCCTTGTGCGTCCTCACCGACATGTGCCACGACTTTATCCTCATAAGGTCGTCGAAGGTGAATTCCAATATTAATCTACCCTCCGTGCATACCTGCGGGAGGAAGAACATTCAATCTGGCTGGTAAACTACACCGGATACATGTTGCGCTAGCAATTAACACGTTCGCGGCCCTAGACGGAATATTACTACTGCCTCGGCCCTCCCATTCTCGGGAACCACCCTCGAAAACAGCGACTCTTTTTGCTCGGCAATGTTTAAAGTTCCCTAACAGCGCGTTGCCGTCGGAGAAACTTTCTTATCCGCGTGCTCCTCCAGCGAGGCTTCGAATATCAATCGACGTTCGTCCGAGAACGTGCCGTTGAAAATTCAATGAAAATTGACAAATTTCCGACGGTTCGTTCCGTCGCGCAAATTACGCGGAGATTTCACGGGGTTTTTAGCGAACCGCGCGAGAGTTCGCGCAGACGACGGAGGAACGAGCCCGCGGATAATTCCGCGGCCCTCCGGTTATTAAATTCGAGCGAATCGTAATGATCGGTGATTCGAAGGAGCGACGGGTTCGAGTGTTCTTGCAGCAGTCGGCGAGAGGAGGGCCCACTCGACGGTTTATCAGAGTTTCAATAACGCGAGGCCGCGAGTGCTCGCTCGGCCCTTACCTTCGTGAACATCGGTTTCCCGTGATGCGTGACCATAACGCAATGATCACAGTCGAGGGTTATGCTGGTATTGTGAAATGACTCCTTCGGGTGCTTCAAATTGTAGTAAAGTTCCGTCACTCCGCCCTCGAATATCGAGCGGAAGTACCTAGGTATTAACGTCCTGCCTATCGCTGCAAAACGCAAATGAAACACATTAGGATCCATAGTCTAGTCATTAGCCTATACATAGACATACATGCATACACCCAGCGTCTATAAAGGAGTCAAGTATGTAGGAGTTAACAAGGAAAGGTTAATAATTAGGAGGGGCAGAAACAGATGGGAAATCCTGAAAGATTCCGGCATCTTTGAAGCATTTGAAAATGTACCAGCGCGGAGTCGGCAATTTTCGGTGGATTTTCGGCGAAAGAAAACCGAGTTTTCCGAGTGAAAGCCGGGAGGAATGCTTTCCGCGGACTATTACCGGACAATCGAGGGATTCATTAAAACCGATGCAGCGCGCCGCGCCGGTGCAGCGCAGCTCCGCGCGTTCCGCGGTGTCGGTGCACACCGGAACCGGACGAGAGAGAAAACGTCGATAATGACACGGTAGATGGATAAACGAGAGGAGTGGAGAAAAAAGAAGGAGCACGGCGTGCGCGCGCGGATATAATGATAACGACGGTTTCCAGGATCGGAAAATTCTATATTCAAGGACGGCGCGAGTTTCAGCTCTCGCCAGGCTAGCTAGCTATCCGGCTAGCTCGCTCGCGTCGCGTCGCGTCGCCGCGCGGCGCAGCGCGGCACGGTGCATCTTATTGCATCGGTAATGTGCATCGCGGAGAGCTGTCGTTCGAGCGGCACGACGACAGCGACGACGACGCGATGTGACATGTAATCACGTTGTTACCGTGCATTCAGCGTCGCGGACGGAGAGGAGAACGCATTAAAATCCGCCGGCTGCAAAATTGCTCCGCGGTGGCACGTAATTATTTCGAATGCCCGTCCCGTGCTCGCGCTCGTAAATATCCGCACCGAATCCTGCCGACTCTCCCTCGCCCTCTCTCCCTCGCCCTCTCTCTCTCCCTCTCTCTCTCTCCCTCTCTCTCTTGCTCTCCCTCGTTCTCTGCCGAAAAAAGGATTCTGGGATGTGCTTACTGTATCTCTTGGGACCGTCCTCCAGGCAGAACGTGAGGGTTAGGGTAGCGTCGTCCTCGAAGAACTCGGTCGCGAATGCGTCCCACCAGAGGTTGTCGCTCTCCTGCAACCAAAAATGCTACAATTAGAACCACATCCACAGTCATTTAGAAGCAGCAAGTTCTAAAAGCGACTTCAGAACACCAGTATGCATAAACTATTGTACTCGCAACGACGGTTACTGTACGAACCTCTTACCTACTTATTTGGGATTATTCTGTTACACTGGTTTTGTTATGCATCCAGAAATACCCAAGTACTTAATAAAATACGGGGAGCGGCTAGAATGTTACACCGACCACGATTTTCGGTATTACTCCGCAAAGAATACATTGAAAATAATTGCAAAGTAGACTATTTGTATTTTGCGTTTAGACCTGCAGTCTATATGTTCTGCACGGTTAATGCTGCAGTTTTAATTTTCCTGAACGAAAGACGAGGAACTTCGTCGAACGAAGTTCGCCGAGAGCAGAGCGAAGTGCGATCGACGTTCTCTGACGTGCACATAAACAGTTGTGAGTAACGCGAGATCCGTTTGCTGGCGACGGCCGCGCGATTTCCGGTCAGTTCGCGACGCATTCTAAAAATCATCCGGCGGATCGCATGATTTTCCCGGCGTCTCCGCGCGTTCCTTTCCGGCGGCTTTCCCGAAGAAATCGAAACCATCGCGGGGTCCGCGCGGTATGTAATTACACCGACGCGGCGCGGGAGAGAGAGAGTGAGAGAGAGAGAGAGAGAGAGAGAGAGAGACCGGTCACTGATTCCGAATAAAGCAGCGCCGCAATTGTCTCTAATAATGACCGATATTGCGAATGCTCGGCCCGCTCGACCGTAAACCGTTTGCACCGTCGCAACTGTGTCGGCCATCGCCATATTTGTATTATTCTACCTACATGCGCTCTACCTATATGCACGCGTGTACCTGTCCAGTTCGTGTACGTGTACGCTGTACATAGAAACGTGCGTATATACAAATATATATATAATGTATATATACATGTATATATATGTATATGTATCGGTGTTCGTCGCGGCATGAATATTTATAGCGTCGATACGGGCCGCTTGAAATTTTTACGTCGTAACGCGGCTCGTCACGTCGTAAAAACTCGACGGACAATAGACAACGCACTGGGACCGATAAGCTTCCTACGATATTTTTTCGCGGACGTCGGGAACGACGGTTCATAGCGGCTCCTCCGTTATCCGAACCGAGAGAGAGAGAGAGAGAGAGACAGGCTGCTTTCTCCGCGCCGGAAGTTCGCGTGCTTGCGACCTGGCCTTTGCTCAATTTTAATCGTTGGAAACAGGGTCGTGCAACTCTTGCAACAATTTCTCGAATAAAAAGACATTTGATAATGCAAAGATAATTTTGACTTGCGATAGATTTTTACGCCAGATTAAAAGCCATTTAACGCTTCGACTAGAATTCCGTAGAACCGATTATGCCAATCGTTACGGTCAGTTTAGTGCCGCCGTCGCGCAGCAACAAAAAGCAATGCTGCTACTTTGTTTTCCGTATAGAGTGCAGGCCTTGTGGCATCAATTTTCAGATTTACATCGCGCGCGATATGTAACGAGCCGCGAATCGTAATGTAATGGCTCGTGATACGTAAGAAGCAGCCGGTCTGACCGGCTTAATGCAGTCGGGGTCAGCGAGGGGTAGAAAAATACTGGAGATTTATACGAAACGGAGAACCTCCTGTTACTACATCTTACGATTATTGCTTGCCAGAAGCTGCACCGCGTCGGCTAATTTTTGCATCTTCTCAGACCTCGTTCCCGTTGCATCTTGAATTCATTAACGATGAGTTAAGCAATTAACATATCAACTTTGTCAATGTACAAAAAATGGAGTCGCGTACAAATGGACATCGATGACCACGGAAAAACTCTTCTGTACATCGAGTCGAACAGACCCGAGCATTGCAAGAGGAAAAATGTTCACTCTAAATTCTCTCTGTTTCCCTTATTTTGCAACTTATCAGTTGCGGCGTGAAAGTAAAAGACCACAGGTAGATCTGATTTCTGTGAGAAGATCTTTGATTTTGGCGGAACCTCCAGCCGAGAGTGCGACGCGGAGGGCTCTCTTTCTCTCTCTCTCGCGAGGAAAGACGAGGCTGAAGCCGAAGACACGCGCGCGGGAAAATAATAATAAGAGCGTGGGCGGAGGGAGCAGGAAGAGGGCGGTGGAGCAGCTCCGAGGCTGAGGCTGGATGCATAATTGAATGAAAGCGCGCGGCCAGAGAGCCAGGGGGGTGGTTCCTGCGAGTGAGAGGGGGTGAAATGCTATAATTTCAAGCCAGACAGTCATGCGTTATTCAGCGGCTAGTATAGGCCTCCTCTGTCTTCGTCTCGTCCTTTGCTTCGACCCTACTTCCCTCTTTCTCCCTCCCTCTCCCTCTTCCCTCCGCTCCATTCTCTTGCTTTTCATTCTCGAAAGCGTCGTCTAGCCGCAGACACGCGGTCGTCCGAGGAACCGGAAGTCATCCGAACCCCGTCCGACTCGATTACATCTTTCTTTCCTAATCCGACTCATATTTTCGCACCTCGCAGAGAGGTTACCTTCCGCAGGTTCGTTAACATTTTACCAGCTGTGATTTAATGGCCTCTTAGAAACTGAAGATTAAACCTTTGTTAACTCCGAGGCGCCATTAAAAGTTACCACAATTTCAAACAATTTCCGAATCACTCTTTCCACGCCCTAAATCACCGAGTGCCGGTGTGCCCATACACGGTCATCGCTTTTTTCAGTCGCTTCGGAAATGGCATTTTTCACGGCAAATAGTTCCGGACCTCGAAGCAGCGTCGAATAGTTAGAATCATAACAAGTCACATTTTCCTCATTGCGACAAACAAGGAGTGTTATTGTTCACTAGAATGCGCATTGTTTACCAACATGCGCAGTATTTACCAACACGCGCACTGTTTACCAACATTTGCAGTGTTTAACAAAATTTGCATTGTTCCGTAACATTGATTACTAACATACCAACGTTGTTTACTGAGCACATTTATTGTTAAGACAATTTAGAGCGAAGCGAATTCACAGTAAATTCATCCTTTATTCGTCCTTTTAATAACTAGCATCCTATCAATAATCTTTCCAACGACCGTTCCTTGATAATAATATAATAACAATATGAAGTTCTACAAGCAAATACTAATAATTAAATTGATTAGATACTGGCAAATATAATGAACAACGTTCCAAAGTTCTATAAGTTTACAAGATTAGACACTGCACTCTCTTCCCCTTATTCAATATTTATGCAATATATCAGCATCAACGCTATGAAAAGATCGCCGCTGCATCCAATTTTGATCAAAAGATCTTTGATTCTGCTACAACTTGGTCGCAAGAGCCCCCTGTGCGTCGCCTCTCCCCCTGATCCTCGGCAGGCTCGTTCGTTAATCTCGGCGCCTCGCGAGCCTTTCTTTCCCGCGTAATCAGGTGTAGTCGATCGTGGAAGCTACCGATGCTTCCGTGCGAACCGCCCTCAACACCTGTAATTACGCTCGCGGAAACGCAGACCTTGAACCGGCGACGCGCCGCTGAATGCGCTTCGCCGATGCATCCAGCTTCCGGAAATGGGGGTCGTGGGCTCGCATACACGGTGTCTGAAATGCATCGAAGCGGCCGTCTTCGAGACTCGATTTTCTCTTTTGCTGTACAGTCAGTTGCATTTTAGTTGGCCGATTTTATCGTTTACTCTGTGCATAAGAAATGATCTTAAACAATGTTCCGCAAGAATTTAGAAACTAATAGCAAAGAAACCCTCTGGTTTGCGGCATGAAGGGGTCAAAATTATCTTCCACTACGGAGTTAGAAGAGAGTCGAGACCAAAGGGGTGGACTTTGGTAGCGAAATGGTCGCGAGATGGTTGCCCAGCTGGCGTCAAGCTGGTCCAGACAATCGGTAGCAGCTTCGGTAGCAGTCGGCGAAGATTTATTTCGGAGCGTAAGCCGCGGCCGTGCCAAATCAAGCAAACTGTTGCCACTCTCGCGGAAATTGATATTTCTGGCAAGCGAGCCGAAATCAGCGGGGAGCGTTTCGATCGAGAAACGGGGTCCGGGATGGATCTCCGGCCGATCCATGAGCAGGAAAGACGAACGCCTGGACATTCCTCGAGCGGACTCCGCGGTGGTGGAACACGCGATTGTCGTTTTCGCGGCGAGGAAAAGTGCAGGCCGCCACCGTGGAAGCTCGCTAATGCTCCGGGAGCGCACTAAGGGTGCGTTATCGATTGCGACTGTAGCATCGGGGGTCGCTGCATATCGCTGGACTAACACAGCTAGGCAAATAGCAATTAATCGCGGGTACATCGACCGTCGACAACCTGTTTGGCCGTCCGCTCGAATTTTTCGGCGCGCCATCTTCGAATCCTTGTACTTATAATTACGAGCGTGTACGCCGGGTTGCGAATTTCATGGATTAACAATGCGCTAATCAAATGCAGAACGCCGAAAACATGTCGATGCGAAACTGCTCGAAATGGCCGTCGCGGTAAGTTCGCTGTACCAAATTCCCGTTTAGCAGATTCGCTGAGAACGAAATAGATTTTTAGGGCAGCTCAATATTTGCGCGTCAAATCTCCGATCGTCAAAGAAAGTTCCCGAATAAAGTTCTCGAATAAAGTCCGAGACAAACGAGAATCGTACAGATACAAATCCGTGCTCGTTTCAAAGTTCAAAGCTTCTGCTTTCGCTTGCGAAAGTGCTATAGTTCGGAACGCCTCGAAGACGACTGCAAAATTTTGCAACGACCCCCTAAAGCTTGATGCACGTTTTTTTTCGGTCGGCTTCTTCGAGCTTGGAAACGAGTCCTTCGATTACTCCTCCGAACGAATAGTCTTCGGAGACTTTTTTTACGATTTCATGTTTTATAGCGGCTGGCGAGACGCACCTGTTCGTTTCGATTGATATTTAATTAACATCGTAAACGAGAACGCAGCGCAAAGGATACTTAATACGCGTTCATTAATTCAGGTGTAAATGCGATCAAATATTAGGTGCAGATATTAATTCGTGGCCCTCGCAATTAATTAACTTCTTTTTTCGCGTTGTTGCGCATCGATCCGCCGTTAATTTCGTGCGATGCTACTTCGCCAAAAAATAATGAGAAACGATACCAGAACGAAGAGGCTGCAGCTTTTCCGACGAGGCGGTTCAACCGTTTCGTTGCTTTTTAACCAGCTTTTCAATTATCGAATTTTCTTTTAATTTTAAAAGAACCCCTCTCACATTGAGTGTTACTCTAAATCGTTCCATCGTTTAATGATTTTTTAAAATAATCTTTCACGAAATTTTCAGCCGTGTCGCCGGTACTAATCGTCATTAGTCGCAACATTGTTCGATCGCGTTTAGGAAACGCTGGCCTCGATTGTCCAAGGTGGTTCGAAAAACGAAGTTTCCGGGGCGAGGGTCGAGTTTTCGGGATATTGGCGAGTTCCCCGGATTTTCGGAGCATTGTGGCTTGGCTGTCGATCCGCCGGTAGAACGAGGCGGTATTTTGTAACGTAACTTTCGGAGCTTTCATACAAAGCGACGTGCCTTCTAAGACACGCTCCGCATAGAACGCTAGATCGATACGTAATGCGAGACGGTGTGCGCAGAGATCGCGCGATGATGTGTGTACTTAGACGTGTGCGCGCGCGCCTGTGTGAAAAGAAACCGTGCGCTGCGAAGTCTACTGGATTTCACTACGCCGGGACGTCGATAAACGTGTACGCGTTGTTAGCTCGCTGTGTAAAGTCATTTCGTCGACGTTCCACCGTTAAATGGAAAGACCGAGTCCCATTTGTCCCGAGAAACCTCGTCGCCGCGCGTTATTTGCGAAGCATACGTTTTATTTGATAAACAGACGCCGGGAATCGCGAGCGGAATCCAAGTATTCGCGAGCCGGTCTTCGGACGATCCGCGATCGGCCGTCTTCTTCTTAGCAGCGTAAGAGCCCGCGATGGATCGCGTGAAAATGCTCCTAATCGCTCGATTAACCTGTCATTGAATTCGTTAGCTGGATAAGCGGCGATTCCGCGCGCGGTTATGTCGCACAGTGATTGATGCGTGTAAGTGCACCGTGATTCGATTCGAATTACTGGTCTATCGGGCAACTATGAATTTATCTATTAACAGGGAATATTGAAAATTCGATGACCCGGCCATCGGCTCGTAACTGGAGCAAATGCCCACGCTGCACGTGTTGCAATCTTGCTCTTCTCGAAGAAATTACAGCGTGTTCGAAACATACGACGATTATGAGCGGGGGTTGAACTGTCTCAAATGGGTGCATGTCGGTTTTAAATTGAAACAGTTACGAAAAGAGTTGTTACCGATGCACCGGTTCCGATTCATTCCGAGCTGGCTGATTTCGAACTGATATCGGCTCGACGGGGTAACCCGTTCAATTAAACATCTCCGAAATCGTTGATGATACTAAAAAATGTTTCAAAAGGCATTCATTGCATAGTATATAATACAGTAATATTATTATAGTATTATACTGACATTATATATTATTCAGTATTATATAACGAAGGAATTACGCGTTCACCGAATAAGTATTGTTATTATTATTATTATTAATATTGTCCAGGGAAGTCGGCAGATTTTCATCCCCTGTTTTGTGCAGAGTTTTCGGCTCGGCCTCGGTTAGGCGAAACGTCTATCCGCTCTGCTCCTCCGTCGACGCCCGGTTATTACGACGCAACGACGGCTCGGATTTTCGCATTTTTCTCTCGCTACACCCCTTTATGCAACCCCTCGCGGCCCTCCGGCCCCGCGGAACCGCTCCGCTACTTCGGCGCTGGACAAATTGAATTTAACTCGGTGCTAATACACCGGGCCGAAAGAGCGCGTGTTTCGCCGCTTTGTCCCCGGCGCATCGTGGAAATCAGCGATGATTTGTGCGTCTCTGCCGGCGCCGGCGACGGATTTTCCGCCCCTTTTTTACCGGCCGGATCGAGATTGAATTTCTTGCGCGTTGTCGCGATCCGCGCGCGCCCCGCACCCTCTATCGGCTGCGATCTTTTTTCCGCGAGACGTTCGCCGGCGCACTCTTGGATCTAGACCAGCTGACGCGTAGATCCGATCCCACTCGATCCCTTGTCTCGAGGTATCGTTTATCCTTTATCGGTTAACCCTTTATGCGAGCCAAACTCGCGACGAAGATTTCGTACAGGATTTAATAAACACGACTGTCAATCATTTACTGCCAATCAGTATACTCGTCGATGAAATAGATGGCTCTCACACTAAGGATAACGGACAGCCGGCGACGAGTCTACGCGAAGAATCTGCGAGAAATATGTTTGGAGAAAGCGACGGACGAAGCTGAGGCTCGTCGTAAACATTCTGAATTGTACAGATGCGAAAATATTCCGCCGTCAGAGGGTTGAGCGGGATCTTTGAAGGAGGTCGAGCGAACGAATGAGTTGTCGGAGCACCTTATAATCAGCTGGATGACAATACGACGCTGCTCTAGGGTTAATATCCCGAGCCGTGTCAAAACAGGATCGTAGTTGTGTTCGTAAACAGACGTAGGTGTATTCATGTGGAGCGGGATGAGCCTAATAATCTTATGCTGTACAGTTTCTATCAAGGAAATACCGCGTCTACGACATGGATTCGAAATCACCGATTCGTATTCGAGTGGCGGACGAGCTAGAGACGCATAGAGCGTCGGAAATGTGGAGGACGGAGAAAAAGATTTCGCCAATCGGAAGATCGAACCAAGAGATACTGTCCAACCGGTGGAAATCTACGCGATCGTGCCTAAGTATTTGTAAAAACGAGGGTTGTATTGTTGGTACAGTCATCTGTTACAAATTTCATTGAAGATTTCATCTCGGACGACCGTATAATGCCTATAATGAACAACAACAAATATTTTTGTTGAAAATGGTAATAAAAAGGCAATGAAGATTTTATTCGTAGTCGAAAAGAGGAGAAATAAGGAAACAGACGACTAGAGAGAACGAGAAGCAAGATGGGAGGAGAGAAATAAAAGGAGAGAGAGAGAGAGGAAGGAGAGGAAGAAATATAGAAGAGAGCGAAGGGAGGGGAAGAAAAAGGAGACAGAGGAGTAGAAAACGGGAGATGAGAGAGGAGAACGGTGGAAGAAAAAAAGGAAGGAAAGCGCAGGAAATGGAAGAAAAACGAAATAGCCTGGAAGGAGAGGATGATCGGAGTCTCCTCGAGCGTCCGCCCGATTCCGGTTCGATTCCGTCTCGGAGAAAAGGAGAAGGAATCCGGCATAATTCGAGCCTGTTAGCAGGTATCTACCGAAAAACGGCCTGCTCGTGGACCGTGGCCGAATATTTCCAGCGTGATCGATTCACGCGGCCACGTCTGTGTATCTCGTTGTCCCCCTCCTGCCCTCTCTTAATTTCTCGCCGTGCTCTCGCGTGTGTCTCCGCCCCGAGAGCATCGATCTCTTCCGGAAACAGAGAAAAAGAACGGAATATTTAACAATATACAAATATATCGGGACGGAAAAAGGGACGAGGAACGGAGACCGGAGAGGAAGACGAGAAGGAAAAGGGAAAAAGTCCGCGCGCACTTTGTATTATCTCCGAATCGTTCCCGAGGTCCTCGTCCCAGAAAACGATTCACCGCCAATAATTTCTCCCTCTCTGTCTCCCACCCTCTTTACTCTCTCCCTCTCTCTCTCTCTCTCTCTCTTCTCTCCTTTTTTCTCTCTTTTTCTCTCTGCTTTTCGTCCTCTCCGTCCGCGCGCTCTCTCTCTCTCTCTCTCTCTCGCTCTCTCTCTCTCTCTCTCTCTCTCTGCAGCAGGCTGCATTTTTTCCTTCCATTTTTCGCCTGGCCGTCAGGGCGTCGGTCTTTGTGCGGGCTGTACCAGAGCCGGGGTTGCCGTCGGCTTTTCACCGGGACTGTACCACCCTACTGTTGTTAGGGGGGGTGTGGGGAGACTAGGGGTGGTATATGATCGTGTATATACGCCGGCGGGAAAGTATTGTCGGCGCGCTCCACCTCTCGATTTTCTTACGAAAATCGTTTGCGACCGGAAGCCGGCGGCGGATCCGCGCGCGGACTATATCGAAAATTCGGCAAAATTCCAGGCCGCATCGCCATCATTTTTCAGAAATTTCGGACGAGGGTTAGGCCCGCGGATAGTAGTCCGAAGATTTCTCTCTGGTCGGTCGGCCCGGGACAAAACTCTTCCGGCCGATCGGAGTATATACGGCCAGGGGCGGCGGCGAGAGGGGCGAGCCACGGAGGGAGAGCCAGGGGATGGGGGGTACAATATGGGTTATCGAGGGGGCCCCACCCCCGGGGGAGAGCAGGGGCCCTCATTTTATTACCCAAGCTCCCATAGAGGTTCTCAACCTTCCCTCGAGCCTCGGATCTATCGCGGCGCACGGTGGCTTGGGAAACAATCATTTATGCCCGAAATGCGATTTTTCGGCTCTCGTATTTCAACGACGTTCTTCTTAATTATGGATCGACAACTCCTTCCTACTTCCAGGTCACGAATATTAACAGCCTCGTGCAAACTCGCTGCGATTAGATACAGCTTGGTGAAAGCAAAAATATGAAATTAACCCTTTCGGTGCTGAGGAACGATATATCGCAGTTGACTGTTTCCCTTAATATTATTAGCAAATAACAGTTTTATTTCCTAACTCATGTTCCCTTTTGAATTTTCAAACTTTCTAGTCAGGTTTTCCAAACTTTTTATAGTCCTTTTTCGAAACTTATAGCGTTAATTAAGTGCGGAATTTCAGAAGCAGACACTGACAGTGATTTTAGAAAAAACCACGATTTTTCGAATGTTTCTAGTAATCTGATAAAATAAATATCTTCGACAAAAGTAGCTCGGCTTTTCTACAACCTGAAGTATAAAAGACTGCAAAATGGAATTTTCTTTCGTAAAAATTGCTTGTCACCTCGATGCTTGAGATGTCAATACATATACTACACTATAATTTAAAACCTTGAAACAACGCTAAAATAATTTCAGCCGCGGAAAGTGAATTCCCAGAGCACTGTGCAGTGTTTCTCGACTCCTGTACGTCTTCCTTTCGCGTTCATTCCTTCCTGCCTTGCTCCTCTTTCCTCTATTGTTCCTATTTTTTGTCCGACTTCTTCGGACCGTTCGAAATAATTTGCAATTTTTTCGCTCGCGATTCCACCAAGATACCTCGCGGGTAATTCGATCAATTTTCCCTACCTACGTCTGCCCGTTCGAAATAGAGGACCGATTCGCGAGAGGAAATTTCCCGGTGGAAATAATGCTGAATGATCGACCGTGTAGCATGACGGATTTCGAATTCTTTGTTTCATTCGGGGCTCGTCCGAGTAAACTCTGCGAGTGTTAAACCGCTTCGTTACCGAGGACGAGACATCCCTTGTCGCAGTTTTCATGTTTCGAAATATTATAATAAGATTAGAAAGCCTCCATCGTTTCGACTTTTGTCATATAACCTGTTGGATAATACCAACGGAGTCTGGATAAAGGATCCACAGGCGAGTTGGACAAATTCAACTTTTGGCACTCGCTGTGGTTCCTACAAGGAAGGAGCTTGTAGAAAGCTGCTCTACAAGCTGTTACGATCTCTTTGACAAATGTGTACAGAAAATGTGGCGCGAAAAGAACGTACAAGTTCTCCGTAATAATTATTTATATCGTGTTACTCGTTCGTTTTACTTATCCGAATATTATATTTACTTGTACGAATATTGCATTCACTAAAATTGAAACAGCAAATGTTTACAGCTAATTGTTTAAATACTGATACCGTAAAGATGCTTTCGCTGGTCATTTTTACCCATCTCTCGTAGATACCTATTTTTATCCAATTAATTTTATAATCGTTCCAGGTGGAGCGATTAATTTTAGAAAACAACGTAAAATTGAAATTACAAACGGCGCCCTTGGACTTATTTCGTAAAAATAGTATCAAAAAGCATGCAACAATGTACTCGCAACGTCGGATCTCAGAATGTCTATATTACAATCGTCGGGATTGTAAAGGTGCTTTCGCTGGCAATTACCGGTGCAACATGAAAATCGTGGAATGCCGTAATAAAAATGCGGTGTTATCATTTCGAAGCCAGCCGGTATCGTAATGGCGGCTAATTAATTGAAACGATAGTTTGCTTCTGGAAGGAAAGAGTCGAGCCGAAGGCGCATGAAATATTCGTACTCGAACGATGTTACGGAGTAATTTTCAGGACAACTTGAACCGGGAAAAATTTCCGAGCCATTCAGGATTCCGCCTTCCCTTCGTCGTCGTTCTCTCTGAACCGCTCCATCCTTCTTCCGCCCCTCGGACGATTCTTTCACGTTGTTCGCATTCCCTCTGCCCTCCACGGCTCGCGCGGCATACTGAGAAAAGTTTTACGTAAACATCGGGCCCGCCCTTTACTTACGTGTACCTGACGATCTCGAGAGAAGGAAAAACAGCGTCGTTCGGAGGATATGTTCGGGAAGAACAAGCGGGATAATGTTTGTCCCTGTTACCTCCTCCCTCGGGCCGCGGCGGAGACATGCAATTGAATCCGCGATTAGGGGAATAAACCGAGAGACTTTTCCTCCTCGATCGCGGGCTCTCCGGGATTTCGATTCTACGCACCGCCTGCGACACTTCCGGTTCGAACTGTTCATAGAAATAATCGGGACGGGATGCTCGCTGCGTCCTCGAAACCATCCCTAAATTTTCGGCTCCTATAGAAGGAGGGGGTTAGTAGGTTTACCAAAAAGGCGGCGAAATAATTCTTTATGCTTTCATTTTTTATAATTCCTTGTAATTTATTATCACGATTTTTTATAATTGCTTGTCATTGCTAAAAAGAATTATTATTACCGTAGAGATAGTTTATTCTTATAAAGAATTATTCGAATATTTCGATTCTATAGTGTCATTATTTGATAGAGACGTGCATCGTTCAAGGTATAATTAAGAAATGATACTCGTTCGAATAGAAATCAGTCTCGACAAGGTGGTTAATAAGCTGAAGGAATTGTTAATAATGCATTGGCGTTTTCGAACGTTTGAAAGTGTTTCCACTGTTGCGCGTGTTTCTCACGAATGTATAAAATCCGCGGTCTAATTACAGTAATTTCCTCGGAGGGTGAACCGCGGCATGGAAAAGCGAATGAGCGATTTATCATGAAATTAACTTGTAATTCTTTGAGCGGCGTCGGAAAATCAAAAGCATGTACGGCGACTAGAAATTGCACGAGAATGGGGAGTAGAAAAGCGCTGAGAGGTTTTTAATTGTCACATTATCCCATTCGAACGTGGCAAAGAGGTTTAATACAAATTAAAAAGAAGTACGTAAGAGTGGAGCGTATTAAGCAAACGAGCATATTCCAGCACCGGGTTCATTACCAGGGTAGTTCGGTTGCTAATGTGTTCCCAGCCCTGGGAGACACAAATCTGATCGGCGGAATGGTACGCCTGAATAATTGTCTAATTGAATCCGATGATCGTAGAATATTTTACCGTTTATAGGATAACTTTCCATAGAACAGATTCGACTGTTCCGGCTCGAAATTATTGCAAGATTTGTTAGCCAGGGTTTAAACGAGATGCCCAAAGCGTGCTTCGTCGATGAATTGAATCGTCGCCGGTGGATAATACCTCGCCGCGCAAGATTTTGCGAGTCGAACGTCTCGTTTAATCGAGTTTTCTACGTTAAGCGTCGCGCAGTTCGCTCGTCCGCGAATCTAATGATTAGCTGGCTTGATTCGGGAATATTTGGTCGGCACTATTATCGGGGATTTATGCGATCCGCGAGCACGGCGGCTGTTCAAAGTAACGCGGACGAAGGGAGACGCAGCGGCGGCGGCGGCGATGGCAGAGGCGCACCGGGCTGGTGCAAAGGCAGAAAAATTGCAGCTCTGTGCAATATAGATTTTCGCGATGAATGCCACCGCGGCCGGTCCGTGATATTCAGTCGCCATTGCGAACAGCATCCGCGGAGGCCGAGCTTGTTTTCAAATTAGAAGTTTCGCGGCGCGACTTGGGCGTTATTAAAAATTTCCACGGTCGCTTTTCTCGATATTACAACGCGTGTGTTTTTACGCTCGCGCGGGCCAGGAAAAACGCGCGACCGCACTACAGCAAAAATATTCGCGAAATCCTGCGGAAAAAATATCCGCGAAACACGGCCTCGACGTTGCTCTTCTCCCGGGGGGAGCGTTTCTCCATGGATTTCGGTGGAGGTACCTATTACCGGGGGTGCACCTATTACCGCCGGTGTATCCGTTTCTACCGGCGTAGTCATCACCGAGGGTGAGCCCATTCGTGTCGGGGAAGAAGCTTTTTCTATTATTTAAATACCTGATTTATTATTAAAAAATATGAGAAGCAGCTTTCCTTCGAATAAAATATTCGGCTGGAAGGAATTCGTTCGGACAGTTATCTTCTATAAATATTTATTCGAAGCGATCCGAACAATGCTGAACTCTGCCCCGAAGTGACCCGCCTTCGGCATTTACCAACAAACTGTTACAAACTGTCCGTCGTCTGACCGTTAATGAGAATTTTTCGGGAAGCTCTCGAAAGCGGAGGGACAACTAATCGATCGGCTCTCGGTCGCGATGGAATGGACGAATTGGTCACGCACCCCTTCGAGGCGCGATTATTCCGAGCGAGACGAAAATATGGGGAAATGGAACGACTTTCGTGTGTACGGGACACGCGACGATAAATGAGACGTCATCCGCCGCGACGCGGAACTGTCGGATTGTGTGTCTCTTGTTATTCGTCAATGTCCGGCGCGTGGGAATTAATGCGGTCCCGATAAGTCACCGACAACCGGAATACTTCGACTTTCGTTGCAGAAGAATTCCTCGTCGAATCGGTCTAACAGTGTCCTCGAATTGAATTTCACAAATGTAAGCAACGTCTAGACTTTCCAGTCGACAGGTTGCTTCGGTTCAAAGTTCGCTTCACCGTAGAATTTGCTGATCCCGTTGCGTAACGGCGATGACAACGAGAATTGCAACGGACAGGAGCTAAACCCTGGAACAACCCCTCTTTATTTTTCGACCTCCCTGAATTAGTAACAGGTCACTTATTATTTCAAAAATATAATAAAATCATATATCGTAACATATAATAATAATAATCATATATCGCATACGTTCTTATTATTATTCCGCAAATAATTCAGCGATCTGTGATATCTACAAATAATCGAGCACGAGATGACGAAGTTCGTTCCGCCGATCGACAGGATTCTTTTCCGATGCAGTTTCCCGGGTTGATTGCCGAGTTGCAAAGTCCTAGTCGGCGGCTAGAATTGCAGCGTGCATTATCCCGACCGGCGAAACGAGCAAATAAATTTTTCCGGCGAGCAATTAAACAATCAATCGACTCGCAAACGGGTCGCGTATGGATTCGCGGGAATATAGAGGCGGTGTCGGTGCTGTTTAATTACAGTTTGTACATTTGCTAGCCGCTCGTATAGCTTTCGGGTCAAAGATGTCCGGGCTCGTCACGAAAAAATTATGAGCGAGCCCGGTGCTTTGTTCGCTCGCGGATTTAATCGAGATAATGACGAAATCGATAGAGAGAAAGAGAAACGAAAAAAGACAGAAAAAGGGAAAGAGGAATAGAGAGAAAGAGTGAGAGGGGGAGGAGAGGGGAATAGAGAGAGCGCGTGTGGAAGGAAGAGAGAGCCAGCGATGAAGTAATGGTCCGAGAGACGATGTTTACGCGAATTCCCATTTTTACAGTGGTTCGCGAGCCCCGTGCTGGAGAAGATGGCCGCCATGTTGGAAATCGTGGGCAGAGACGCGTGTCATAGTTCCTTGATCAATATTTATACAGCCGATTATATACTGCCACGATTATTATTAAATTTTCTACGGCCGCTAATAAATAGCCTACCAGTCAAACGTGTTTTCGATGTCCAGATCGATTTCGTAAATGAATTATCGTAATAATTATATGCTTTCAACGTACGATACAATCATGGCTGCTCTTTCCTTTCCACAATTAGCCATTGGATATTAAAATTTATTGGTTGTTTGGTAAAAAATTAGACACCGTCGCGCAGCTCGCGTTTAGGCAAATCCACAATTCATAATGCATTTCTATCTTTCCTTTCTCGAAGGAGTTCTCGATAAACGATCGAAAAATTATGATCGTTCCTAGAAAAATAACGAGCCATAGTTTGCAAAACGAGTCCAGCTGTAAACCTGGGTATTACACGACGCAAACGAGTCCAGTGTTCGAGCACGTTTCGACAGCCCAGGAAATTGAAACGCAATTTCCGAACTCGCCGATTATTTTCGCTGCAGCAGAATTCTGCAGAAGCAACATAAATGCAGCAATTAAACCGCAATGGAGGCTCGCGGTTCCGCTTTGTTGCGAGATCGCTGGCGCAAGACTCCGTTAACAATATCGCAGTTCGATGCGAAGAAAGTCGAGAATTTCGGCGGAGGATTTCGTCGCGTTTGTCTAACGAGAGCGTGCGATTCCGGGCCGCGTTTTATCCGCCGCGGAAACGGGACTAAGCCCGCGGGGAAGAAACGTCTTGTCGCGCGCTGTTTCAGCTCGTTGAAGCGGAGCACGGAGCAATATTTCTTTATATGCTCGGATTAGCGCGGGAAAACAGCGCTGCATAAAACGAACAATGCGCCTAAACGTAGAGCAGAGGCTGGGGCGCGCGCGAGAGCGATCGATTCCTTCGATAAGTCGTGGAAAAATCATTATTATAAATTAATTGTACTAGACGTTGAATAGATGTGGTATTTTAGAGGCGGAGGAAAGCGGTCCAAAAACGATATTTCGACCAGCCTTTTGGCAAAATCGAAGCGCGCCGCGATGGCCTCGCAATAATAATCGGCGAGGCCGCGGCGCGATTGGTCTCGCGGAAGTTCGACCGCCGCTAATTAGGAATTCGACGCAACCCCATGGAATTTACTGCGTTACCGGGAAGCGACGCTCTTCTATTACGTGGAACGACCGATCGTAAATATGCGATGGCGAGCTCGTTGCGGCATTTCTTGCAGTCCGCGGCCGAATTGCGGAAATCTCGCCAGGCTGGCCCGCCTGTCGCGTCTCACTGCTTCATCATTGTTATCCTACCCCGCGTTCGCTGCGAAACCACACCGATCGACCGATTTCCACTCCGAAACAACCTTCTTGCCGAACAATCCTGACGCAACCCTCGAATCACGTGTTACAACATTGCCGGAAGCTTTACGGAACTTTTCGTTTATATTCTACCTGCAGAACGCAAACCTTTTAAACTTTCATTTCCTAAATCACAATTGCCTCATTAGTCTTCGTAAGAATTTTAGGGGTAGTTCTTCTGGAATAGAGATCAATAATTTCTTAATTTTATTCAATCTTCTGATGCACAGATTTCTAATATGAAAATTATATTCCTAATTTATTATATCACACGTTATAGAATTATATTATATATTTTAAAATTATACATTTCATATTATAATATGTACTAGGAAGTAATATTAATTTGTTATTATATAATGAATGATAAACCAGTATCTTTAGAGTCTGCTACTGTACGCTAGCCACGACAGATTGGAAGTTTCATTTAATGATAATAGAATGCTTCGACGATCGACTAAGGAGTTAACAATAGCTTTCAGGGAAGTTCTCATTGCCACCGTCCAAGTACCTAATTGGTTGTTGATGCGGCAATGTCGAGTAGCAACAAATTATTAATAACCCCGCGACGAAGACGGCCGAAAACTGGCGAGGGAAAGACAGAGAGGGTGAAACCGCTGACCGAACTGATCCCGTAGTAGAGGCAAAGCGATATCGAAATGCATTATTCGAAATTTACAGGACCATAAGCTCGGAAGAAGCTTATAGCGAAATCGGATCGTACCTCGTAGGAGAGTATTAGAATTAACGCGTATTAGTGTACAGGGGTGGCGTATAGTGCGTGCCGAGTACTCGGCTTGGAATTGTGAAGGAGATCGTAGAAGTATTAGGTCGAACACGAACTTTCCGCATGGAAATCCCTATAATATCGGCCTCAAAAATACCGATACCAATTAGCGATACTATCGCTATCGCTGGACCGAGGGTTGCTGATCTAATAATAGACTAATCGGCGATTATTGAGAGCCGATAAATTCGGTCGACGGAACATTTCCTGCTGCAAAATTTCGTGAAAAATGAGGAGCGTAGTTAGGACCGACATATTTCTCTTTCCTCGATGATTCCATCGCGGATTTCGTCCGCCTCGCGGGTCGCTGACGGATCACGCGAGTAGCCATTGTAATTCTATTCGGCGATCCATTCAGCGCAACTAAACGCTATTATGAAAAATGAATCGGGGAAAATTCGAGCAGCAAAGTTTCCGGAGTATCGCAGCCGGGCAGAGGCGAAATTAAAACGGTAAGAGACAAAATAACCGAGCGCGCCTGATTTTAATTCGCGCCGCGTCTCTGGCAGCCTCCCCCGCGCCCTCGCGCGTTTCTCTGCGATTCGACCGGGTTCTCCGTTCCTTCTTGCATCGAGGAAACCAATCCCCTGACACCGAGGTCGTCACCGAAGCCAACCCTCGGCGCAGGCAGAACTACGGGAAACTTCGCGGAACCCCGTGCACTTCGCTGCTCGACACGGCTCGCAGTAGGCCGGATCGAGAAATTCAGTGACATTCTGTTATAACTTTCGAACATTGGCGGCGCTGCTAGAGGAAGGGAGGAAATGAAAGGGAGCGTTTCGTCCTGGGCCTGCTACGGGACTCATCGGCGAGGCTATCTGACGCCTTAGACGCGGGGATATAAAAAAAGGGGATGTTGGAATCATCGAACGCTCGCTATTCGATCATTAATAATTGCTCCCTCCGTCGGCAAGTTACGGGCCACCGGTGGAAACGAAGAAACCGATGTGAAATGAAAATGCGGGGGCGTGTTTAACCCCTCCGGCGAAGCGGACTCGCGGCGGAATCGATTTTTGCAATATTTAAAATCGCTTCAGAGAAAAAAACTGCCACGGGGCTGTATCGAATGAAAAATTTAGGGGCGCATACGATATCCCGATGGAATCCTTTGTGCAACGTTATCGTCTATCTCTGACAATCGATTACGGCATTCGGAGTTGGATTTTATTTGAATTATTTCGAATTTACCTAGGATAATTACCCAAGTCGATTATCTTAGTCTGATATTTTATTCAAGGAACGACTGCTCGTTATGTATTATTAATCATTATTCTTGGCATTGTCTAGATAAATTGTTGTTCGATAATGATTCGACAGTGTGCAATAGAATAAAATTCGTCCGAATAAAATCTCGCCAGCCCGATTTCTGTCCGCGCGGAAGAACGAGGCGTGTTTTGGCACAAGTTCCAATTACTTGGGTTTTATGTAATGCAACTTGGTAATTGGGTCTCCTCGTTAACCTTTTGACTGTTGTCCGCCCACGCGTGGCTGACTCATCTTTCGGTCCGAGGCTGGAAATTGATATTCGAGCGAGCAGCTTGTGTAACTGGTGATTATTGATTGCGAATTCCGGCCGCTTTTGACAGTGCTCGCGGGAACGATTTCAGCGAAGAAGGAAAGACACGTCGCGGAGGGGCACGGAGCCGCGTTCGCACTGGCCTGACGGAAGCGGGAGAAGAAACAACGGTGAACCGTGCACACGCACGCTGACAACACTCGAGATCCGACGATAGCGCGGGAAAAGATGATTTATGAGCGTGTGACACGCTATGCCGTTCGCTCGAATTCGCGATTCGAGCGACCCAGACCGAGCAACCTGGCTGAAACCGTTGGATCGACGGGGCGAGGGTGCGAGGTACGAAGAAAAAATGAACAATTACGTCGAAGAAAACAGACAAATGATTACGGGCATGCTGTTGGAATTTCTTCGATGCACAAGATGCACCGAGCAAGTAATCACGGAAAATTGCATCGTTTTCTGTCGAAGTAAAAACTCGCCGAGTACTTTCCATTTCGTAAAATTAGAAAGCGTATTTTTAATGGAAATATATTTTATATACTAGTGGTAAAATTAGACGATAGAAGAGTGATCTGATTAAAAAATAAGTCTATAGTATAACAGCCGCGTGTACGGTTTCCGAAGCGATCGGAGAGGAATAAAACAAACGGCAATATCCGACGAATGTTTCGCTCGAATAAAAATTAGTTTATAGTTGCGTCGACTGTTTTCGCCGGCCATTCATGCTAGCCGGATTTGATTTATTGGCCAGAGAAGACGACAGGGGATGGCAAGTGTTCCGAACGATGAAATTTTGACGGTCGATGGCTGTTTCCACGGCTCGTTAGTGGCTATACTTCACGTCGATGCGTTCGAACGCGTGCACTCGGCCTCGCGGATTCGTTGCATCCGCGAATGCGGGTCAGTGCATCGACGCCACGTGACCCGAACGCGGTGCCGACGCCCGGTGGGCACTTATTAGATTCATTCCTAGAATCTGTCGCCCGCGATTCGCCGAGCGAATCTTCTTTTCCACAACCTCGCTCGAAGCCTTGCATCGAAACACCGAGTTTGCACTTTGGACACACGTGCACCGAGTGCAGAAATCATTATTTGTGCAGTTTTTATTTCGCACAAGAACTTGGAAAATTGAATTCTGGACATAGAATTCGCGGACCGCCGCGTGCCGGTTCTCGAGCCGAAATGAATTATTTGATCGTCGAACGGTTGCGATTCCTCGGGATCGATACGGAGCCGATCAATCATCGAGCGTGTCCCACGCTGAATCAATCACGCCTGGCTCTGTCGACGCGTTATTATCGTCGGAAGGAAAAAAGACGTCGGAAGGAAGCGG
>CM052155.1:3255320-3381018 GCA_028455555.1 Augochlorella aurata | reverse complement strand
TCTCTCTCTCTTGCTCTGTCTCTCGATCTCCGGCAGTTCCTTTTTTCTTTCTCGCGTTGGCTTGTCCTAATGGCGCATTGATCACTGTTGGCCAAGATAAACTGGCTCCTCGGGATCCAGTGGAAAGAGCAGCCGAGGATGAAAAATTGGGGCGATAAACGCGTTATTATTGACCCCGGCGACGGTCATCGATGATCTTCGCGTGACACCTGACACCCTCCGGAAAATGGTACGCGAGTACACGTGCAAAAATAATTCTTTCGTAGTTACGGACTCTACTTTTGCTATTTTCATTAAAAAAGCAAATCCACGAGGAGGTTGGCGTGGATCGGGTTAGGGACGGGATAGTTGTACAACGAGGAAGGCTCGTACGCGATAAGGCTATTAAATGAAATCGAGGGGAATAAAAATGAGAATGTAAATTCCCGTTCAGATGGCCGAGAATTTCTCTCGGCTATCGGCCGTCAATGCGACGACGACGATGCGGCTCTCGATGTATGGTCCCGATCCCTCGAAACTCGCATGAAATCGAGCCCCGCGGAAAGAATCTATTAATCCGCCGTCCCGGCCGTCTGAAATCGACGGAAAACTCGATAGCCCGTGGAAAGAGACGACATGTGCACGTACGATAATCTATTCCCGAGGATTATATCTTATCTCGCGGTTATCAGGAATCTCTGAAAGGACGGCCAGTTCATTCGGCCGCGGTATATTGGCTAGATAATTTTATAATGCACGGAATCGAACGTCCGCGGGCTTGATCGGTTCCGTTCCGATGCGTTCAGACCATTCGCGAATCACGCCGACTCGTATCCTCGATTTCATTACGCGTTCATCGTACTACTAGATCGTTTATTCACTTATTTATTCGTTCACTGATTTATTCATCTATTATTTATTTATCGAAGTGATTTGGTCCAAGACCAAAGTAATACGATAGATCTGCGAGCGCAGTGCTCGATTGGTCGCGAATGCTGAAAGAAAAATATATTAGATCGAGAAGGAAAGGTGTATGTACTCACCTCGGTGCGCTGCTGTAACCTCTTGTTCAGCTCGTAGAGCCTGTAGTCCGGCTGGCCAAAGTATGGAGTATGCCTCCTGGGGACAGGCAACGATCTGTCAGATCAGACCGATCGGTCATGTTAGGTGTGCTGTGTACAGTGTGTTTCGCTGGTGTGGGTCGTCGCGTGTCGCATGCATGTCGGGCAGGGTTCTCAGCCAAATAAGTCATGCCCGATTTCGAACGAGTGGGTATAGGCGACGCATTGGAACCGGGGGAACATTAGAATTCCGAGCTACGATCATGCAGTGACTCTGCGCCTTTGATGTCTTATTTGTCGGAGAACCCGATGTCGGGATCGGTTGGGTTCGATTCGGTTCGATTTCAAGACGTTTTTATTTCGCACGATTTTAGTTCCGACTAATTCGCGAGAGCGACAAAACCACGCTCCCTCAGACACAGGTAAAATTTGCGTTCACTTTGTTCGTCTTTTAATTAAAAATATAGTACGACTGATTCGATAAATGTACAGTTAATTCTGTCCGAAATCTGGGACATCCAAATCAGCGCTCGCTGATACGAGCGCGAAGAGGCGTCCGTCGAACGTTGTCATCGGTTAACAATGCGAGGATACAGGATCGCGGTGTCGTGACCGAGCGGCCGGCGTAAATCAGGTTTAATAAGTTCGTGCGTGTCTCTCGCTTGTTCGCGTGTGCACGCGTGTCGGACACCTGTTATGCCGACGATAGCTCGATCGCCGGCTCTCTTCGTCGATTTCTTCGCCAATTATTCGGACGAGCCGGGTAATTGCGAGAACGCAGCTCCGCCGCGAGGAGATCGGCGACGGGACGAAGAGTCGCTCGGAAAGGAGAATCGCTGGCGAATTCTTTGAAATCGGCGAGCTCGCGAGCTCGCGCGAAGTTCAAACTTTCCTTGTAATTTTGTTCGGACAGGAAAAAGGGGGGAAGGCGAAAGACACGAAACTTATTCGAGCGACGCGAGGCAAGCTTCCCGAAGTTCCTCGAGCGTGTTCCGTCGCGCAATTTGCATGATACGATCCCCGACGACACGGACGGAGACCGGGCGACGTCGACCGGGATCGACGCGTTCTCCGATCCAAATTGCGCGACGCCGAGAGATGCAATGACGCGCAGGTAAATTGCGGCCTGCCGTAATTATCCTTATTAAGAGGAAGCCGCCCGAGGAAAACACTGACGGCGATTACATTTTTCCCGCAGACCAGTCCCGGGATCAAGATTCCGGTCGCTGAACGGCTTTCGATCTAGCGATCGAAAACTATACGACAATGTTTCATTCGGAACTAAACAGAATGAAAGAGTTAACAGAATAAAGGAGGATTCAACAAGGCGCGACTACCCAGCATTAATAATTTCGGAGAGCACGGTGCTCGTTAATTTTGCAGGACATTGATTATTGTAGGCGGGCGGGTCCGAAGAGACCCGGCGTCAGAGAGGCGAGGAAATCGATCAATTCTCCCCGGAAAATTCGGCTACATCCATCACGTCCGCCGTCAAATGAATAATTCTACGTACTCGCGTAGTAGTCACATTACGAGAAAATGAATGCGGACGTTTCGATGCGGGAGGACAATCGAGCAATTTCCTTGGACCCTTTGAGCCGAAACGACGGCATGGAGTTTTCCCGGGGAAATTTCGTTTCGGTTCTCGTTTAGCCATCGGCTCGTAAGTTCGTATTCCGCGGATATATTAATCCAATGTGTACGCTGTATCGGTCGCAAAGTTCTAATTGAATATAGGGCTTGATTGTACAAAGGAGAGACCGTTGCGCTGCAACAGCGATAACAGTGTGCATCCGAGGGTCACGAATTGACCGACTGCACTGATATCGATCATCCTCGCGCACGCTTTTTCCTCGTCGTGCCGGAGTTTCGCGGAACTTTGACCTGGAACCGACGCCGAAAGAAAAACCAAAAGGAACAACGAATGCGAAACAGTTGACGCTGCGTCATAGTCGATTAGATCGGATCCTGAAGCACCGATCCAGTCGATTGCGAATTGCTAGATGGGGGTGTATCTCCCTGTTTCGGGAATTTATTCAATTTAGGCTGGACAGATCCTAATCAGCAGAGGACATCTTAAAAGTGCTCGGAGAAATCCGAGCGACCTGCCTCTGGTTTCAAGACAATTCGGAAAGGACGCTTCGAGATGCAGTTCTGGCGGAGCAGACGCATCCATCGCGAGATCCGACGTCCAGGATCGGCAGGGCCGACGAGGCGCGGCCGGATAATTCTTGAAAATTGGATTCGCCGTGGAACGGTCGCTCGTAACACGGCCAATTGATCGGCGGCATCAAAATATTAGCGTCCGGCTGACTGGTCGCGGTCCGGCCAACAACGTCGCCGTCGTTCACCGGAATCGTTATCGATTTTAATATCGACGCCGCTCTGCGAACCGTCCGCGACGCACGGCACACGTGCTCGCGGCGCGACGCTTCGCGATCAGATAATTCGGTCACCTGATTCCTAGCCACGCACGTTCCTACACCTCGCACTCGCTGGATTGAGAATACTCCAAGTTCGAGCAAGTCGCGCGAATATAGACGATGTTCCAATCGATACGTTCTTACTTGAACAATGACTTAACAACACATATTTCTGTATTTCTACATTAGAAAGAACAGAAGAAACTACAGAAATAATATATTAGAGATACATCAGAAATAATAGAACATAAAAATACAATATTTTTAAATACCTGTAAAAATGCAAGAGCTACTTCGAGTCCCTAATCATGACACCACAGTGTTCACGGAGGTCCACGACCGATTTTTGTGGCTCGGCCGTGTTAACAAGTCTGCTCGAGGAGGGCTGTAGATCAGCGAGATTTCTTGTCGGCCGATAGACACGGCACAGGGAGCGCAGCGAATGTCATCGGCAAGATCGATCGTGGCGGAAAGAACTTGGCCTTTCCAGTCTCCGGAGAATCGCCGGCGTGGGACCTGACGACACGTCACTGCGCCCGTCTGCGGGGGTGCGTGTGCGCGCGCGTGTGTACACAGGCCGGGGGTGAGTTTGCCAGGGAAGGGTCGGGGCTCAAGGGTTGCAAGGGTAACCTACTGTTGTGCACGGTTCACCAGGGACGCGCTCGACAAATTTCTCGTCCCATTCGTGCTCTGATTCATCTAGATTGCGACCGATCACGGAAATCCAGCCGCAGTTTTCCTTCTACTGGACTGGCTCTGAGGTCGCCGGGCGCTGATTTCTCTCGCAGTTCAAGTGAATTCGACGGCGACCCTTAACTGCGTCGACCGGCGACACCAATTTCGGGTTTCTGACGCTAGCTTTCTCTCAAAATGACCGCTTACTGATTTTTTCATTCGCGATTGTTAGGATTGCGAAATTTAGGAGTTGTTTACTCAATGTATAAATCATTCGCTAATAGTTAATTTTAAACTAATATGTTTTTATTATCGTTACGTCAATGACGAAAGACGTGCTCGTGAACGTTGGCTGAATGGAGGCGCAGCATCGCTTCGCAGAGTGTGCAACGGAGTAGAGGAGTATCCGAGTTTTCGGTGTGCCGAAGGTCAACAAGCGTCTATAATTACCGAGCCTATTTTAATTTAAAGCATCGATCGGCCGCTCCGCGCGAAAAAATGATCGGGCGGTGCATTTATTTATAAATACACCGCGGGAGGATTAATAATAAACAAGGCTCTGTCAGGGTTAATCGAAGCACGGCGGCGCGCTATGGGGTAGAAGGCGCCCAAATGCGTTCAAATAATCGCCGTCGACGTTTCAGAAAATAAACCACACGGAACACTTTAGTCGGAGGGGATCATAGAATATTTATAACAATGATATTAATAACAAAAGTTTACTTATGTCAAAGAATAAATATAATGTAGAAATAGTAATAAAAAAAGGGAGAGAGTTTGTTGAAAAGAGAACGAAAGGAACGATGCGAAATTCGTACGATTTCGAGCGACGTGCTCACCTGAATGCAGCGTTCACACTGAATCCCTCGTTTAGCTATCAGCAATTATGCTTTCAGATCGGGCGGTGGTACGCTGGCGCGTAAAAGGCAAGCGGAGCAACGGCGAGGGTCTCAGGAGCCGACGAAGAGGAAAGATTTCGCATAGATCAGGCGAGTCGCGCGCGAAATAATCCGCAACCGGCTCGCGTAGATCGCGAAGCCGCGGCGCGCGGTTCTCTCTCATTCAAGACGTGCTGGCGACCACGATCGAACTAATTAATTCGTCGCACGCCGCGCGCACCGCCTCGGAATCTTTTTCTCCCCCCCTGGCCACGGACGATCGTGATCGTGACAGATCGCTCACCAGATATGCCACTAATCCGCTCAATGAAAAACTTTCACCCTCGCGAGCATCCTCGACCGACACACAAATAGGTCCGCCGTACGTTTCAGCAATTTTCCGGCAAGCCACGCGTCTTTAATTAACGACCAGAATAACATTACATCCCCTAAATGTTGTATAATGCTTTACGTAATTATTTAGCGCTAGGTTCACGGATCCTGTCAAGGTACTAGGGGTTCGCATGTTCCAGCCAGGTGAAAATGGGCCTGGTTGTCGAGCTTGGACGTCGAAGGATCCTAACAATCGGTTCTCGATGGAGTTGGAAATATTCCTGGCGGAGGAGTGGACCAGGCGATGGTCGAAGCTCGTTGTAAGAGGGGGCAGTCTCGAAGCGAGCGATTCGCAAGGTGTCCACGCAGCGGGGTGTCGCGAGGTTTTCGCGCGGCTGGACGAAGAAGAGGGGTCCGGGTCCGGCCAGAGGCGTTATCGGTCCGTGGGAGTTAATGGGTTTAGTTGGCGCGGCTAATGGGTGTCCCGGCACGGCGTGCCGGCAGGAATCAGCTGACTGGCCAGCTGGCCTCCGATCGTCGTCCAGGGAACCGTAGGTTGAGAGCCGTCGCCTGCAGGGGTCTCAGATTGGGTTAGCAAAGGGCGCAGTTCAGACTGGAAGGGTGGCTGCCGAGGGTGAGTCTGGTGCGGTGGGAGGGCCGGAGGAGGTGGAGGGTGTTATTAGGGGTTTGCTCATGGGGTGGCACTGCGATCAATGCTGGGGAGTCATGCTAACCCCCCTTTCGAAGTCTATATATAGAAGAATGGCGCACACACGCACGCCGGGCTGAACGGCGATGGGCATTCGGAGTCTCTCTCTCTCTCTCTCTCTCTCTCTCTCTCTCTCTCTCTCTCTCTCTCTCTCTCCATCTCTCTCTTTCTCTATCTATCTATCTATCTCTCTTTCGCTCGCGCGCGCGCTCTCTCCGCTCCGCGAGTTTCCGAGCGATTTACCCGCAGCTCGCAGCCTCGAATATTATTCCGACTCTCCAGCGCGCCGATGAAAAATTACGGGCTACGTGTAGCGTCTGCGAACTTGGGATATTAACACCAATTAGGTTAGAGGAGCCAATTACTGTGCCTCGTGGCCGGACTTCCGGAGATCTCGCTACTAAAAACAACTTTAGCGATTTAATTGACATCTCGTAAGAACTTATATAGGTAAATCTCGAAGTTTCTTCAGCAGAATATCAAATCCTCTTTGAATATCAGGAGAAAGAAAAAGGAATTGCAAGCAGCCACGTATACATTCATTTTTCTGAATAATAATTTGGAAGAATTAATGACAGTGTTTGGGAATTCTTTAAATCTATTCACTGCTTTGCATTCAAACTACCTCTCAGAAATTATATCTATATTTTATTAAATATGTCTCATAATTATATTGTAATATTTACCGAATAAGACATATTAAAATTCTGTATTGAGAAATCTAAAGTTCATTATGCTCGAGAATAAACTGAGGACACAGAAATTGGGTAGCTCGCAGTAACTGGCTCAACTAGCCTGGGATGAATGATGCGTTTATTGGCGGGCTGAGAGAAGCTCGCGCACCCCCAGCTGATTTGTATTCCGAGCAGTTCCGCGGGAAACAAGCAGCCGGGAGAAGGTCTCGCGAGCTCAGCGAGCATCTTCGCGGGTATTTATGGCGATTCGAGGTTTTATAGAATCGCTGTCGAAAATGGGAGTTTCGAGCGCATCGACTTTCTCCGTTAAGCGGTGTAGTTGGCTCGTATCAAGGCCCTATGAATTTTTATCGCCGCAGCCCCCGTTTATCGCGACGAGACGAGCCTGAACCGCGCCGGTGTCGTAATTCGCTGTAACAATTTCCTCCGATCGAGTGCTTACACTTTCGAACCAAGCTAAAACTACCTAATACGAACCACCGGTCAGTCATGACCAATTCTTAAAACGGTTATCATTATTTGTTATCCATATTAAATAAATATCTACCGAACAGTAGCGCGAATATTCAACGACGACGC
Source organism: Augochlorella aurata (assembly GCA_028455555.1). NCBI lineage: Eukaryota > Metazoa > Arthropoda > Insecta > Hymenoptera > Halictidae > Augochlorella > Augochlorella aurata. Next base: position 3,373,686 of record CM052155.1, on the reverse strand, counting down.
TGCTTAGTTTCAATAAAATCGACGACAGTCTTGTGTCTCCTGAAAAGCGTTCCATAATAGGTACTTTTACCTTATGGGAATACTCGAGAAAATCCCTTTCTAACGACGTCTATCCGCATCTGATTCTGTCACCTCGAGCAAGAAAAGCGTTCCGTTCGCGGAACCGATCGCTAATTAATTTTCATTGGTAGCGATCGATGGATCGTCGAGACCCGAGTGGAACTTTCAATGAGCACTCGACGGAACGACTGACTGTAACTCGTTTAGAGTGCGACAAGGGAAGCTCGCGGTATACGAGCAGGCGTTGAAACGCCTCTTTTACGGGCTTTTGTTTTGAGGAAAGCAAAGCGGTCCGAGGCACCGCGACGACGCTGTCCGCGGAACGCCTCTATAAAAACGGAAGAAGGATCGTTACTCCAGGATTTATTGGCTCGTTCTTTTTATTGGAGACAAGGAGGGATGCGAGACGAGAGCGAGACGAGAGCGAGACAGCCGCGAATCGAACGGGAATTCGTGCGACCGGGCCTCGAGCACGGGGATCGACGAGTTCATGCAATTACAGAAAATCCAGAATTTTCTAACGCAGTCGGAGAACTATATTCATTGACAAAATATTTGCAATATTAAATATTATAATGCAGAGAAAAAGGGCTTCGTTCTAAATTTCCAAAATAGCTATATTCCAATGAATAATTTGGTAAAGCAAAACTGTTTTATACGATGGCGATAAATGAAGTAAAATATTTCGAGCTATGGTGCAAATATTGTACTCTGCGCAGCCGCAAAAATCGTCCAAGGTCGAGGTGCTCGAAGACGAAGAACGAGTTTTGGATCACGCAGGTATTAGTCGATTGTTTCTGCTATTGACACGGATTCTTTCGACGGCGTAACGACGGGCGGAACGCGCGTGCACACACGCCGGCCCGCTTATCAGTGGAGTACGCCGTTTACGTAACGTCTAAGCCCGATAAGGACGCAGATAGAGGCGTTTATCGATCGCTGACGCGCGGCCCGTGTAATCGCGTCGATAATTGAAAGTACAATTTCATTGAACAACTCGGAAAGGAAAGGTGTGCCCGATACTTTACTCGATAATTGACTTTCGCCGGTCTTCTTCTTGGCCAGATGCATATCTGGCCCATTCGCGGAGCCTCCGGCGACCATCAATTCGCTCCGCCGTCTGTTCAAGCGAGAACTTCGGGAAACAAGCAGAGATAGGAGATCCGTAAACGGAACCGCTTCTTTCGACGCTCAGAGAATTCCTTATGATTGCATTTTATTCCGACGCTATCCGCGTTTCATCGAATTTCACGCATTTATGGCAACGCTTAAAACAGTGGAAGAGTTAAATGAATTTTTAATTACCAATTAACCTTCGGACCATTTTCACGACCGTACTGTTGCAGATGTTTATACAAATTCTCAGCTTTATTCAGCAATTTTTCTATAGACTTTATATATAATAATAATATTACTTGCTAGAAGCGTTCACTGGGGGTTGTTTAAGGAAGACGGCACAAGTTGCGGAGAAACCTCCCCTAGCAGCTTACATTAACAACAAGAAGAAGATTTTATCGCAAGCAATATATTAAATAAAACCAAACGATTCTCGGATCGAAGAGTGGCGATTCGGCGAGCGAAAAAATCGATGTCCAAGCTCGCAGAAGAAAGTGCGTGCCGTTCGACATCGTCGAAAAATGTCAGCGAAACTTTCTGGTTGGAAACAGGTGCCGGTGAATGGTAACCATGGCTAACCCGAAACAAAGCTACCCCGGTCGGCTCTCGTACTCGACTCGATTACACGCAGAAACTCGTTCGGGAATGAAGTAACAGCCGAGTCAGCGGCTGCCAGGGAAGGGCGTCCCTTATACTTTCGTCGCTGGCGCAGCAGTAATCGCGCCGTTGCTCCGACGATTTATCGCGCCCGCGACCGCGATACTTTATCGGGCCCGATATCGTCCTCTTCCTGGACGTTCTTCGTCCCGGCGCTTCGGCCTTCGACGTGGACTAAAGAATTTCTCGTGTCGGGCCTCTTGGTCGACGACTGGCGCAACTTTCCTGGTACATATTCCGAAATATATTCGTGTAGTACTGACAGATGATAAAAATCATTTTAAATCATATTATTTTCGTTCAACACGTTCGCTGCCTCTGTCACTAGCCATACACGGTACACGGCGAAGCGAACAATGGCGAACAGCTTTTTGATATTTTCCGAGGGATTCCCAAGCGAGGGATGCTGGTCCCGGAGAGGACAGAGCGGCCGCGCGTCCGAAGTTCGGTCGTGGGAACAGAAAGCGATCCGCTCGGCTCGGCTCTGCTCCGCTCCGCTCCGGCTTGTTAAACGAGCCGGAGAAAACAGCGTTGGTCGCGCGATGTGTGCCAGCCATAAAAGAGCAATAACCAGCGTGCCACGACGGTCCGCGTCGAACTCGGCCAGTGGCCATTGCTGGAAAAGTGAACGGTGCGCCTCTCTGTGACGAAATCGCGAGCACCGTCCTGCCCGTGTGTCCTGTTGCTGTCTCCCTCTCTGGCAACCAGCTCTCTCTCTCTCTCTCTCCCTCTCTCTCTCTTTCTAGCTCTCTTTCTCTCTCCGGCTCTAGCAAACACCCCCGGGAACGACCAGCCTCTCCGTTATTGTACCGCGGCCGACTCACGGCCGACTCGCGGCCGCTCGAATCGAAACAAATCACTTCGGTCGATGAGTTTTGAACTATGTCCTCCTGAGCGAAAGTTCACTGTCGGGAATGCGCCGCTGCGACCTTTCCGGGCCAGAAGTTGCGAACTGGTGACGTTGCGTTACGACACTTCGTCGAGGCAGGCGTAGTACTACCGCGCTCATTGTTCCATCGTTACCTGCTGTCCCGGAAAAATCGATCGACGAGGAATGCCTAACGTGTCTGCCAACAGATAGATCGATGATGGCTGGATTTGAGGGATTTCTGACGAAACGAACGGGTCTAGTACGGAACATTCGCGCATCGACTACCGAGAACAGCTAATTAGTCGAGTTAAATAAATGAAAATCAAACTGTTGCTTCGTTAGAAGTTACTTGGCAGTTTTTGACAGACAATATTGACACGTCCAAGTTTCGCGCGGATGTAAGTTCCGGCAAGGTTCGAATGCGTCCAAGATTTTTGTGGCGGGTCGAGGTTGGAGCAAGGAGCGCACGCGGAGCATTAATCGGGGATTGTTTGTTCACGCGAGACGCGGACCGTTTCGCGGGCATTGTGTGCCGAGTCGAGGGCCGAGCATGTGGCGTTTCACCGCTCTCTATGACGAAACCGGCAGGCCAGGCGAAACGGCGCAGCACAAGGCTCGGCGCCGAGAATAGAGAAAGAAAAGATTCCCATTTCGCCATCGATACGGAACGAACGCTCGGCGTTCGCGGTCCGTTTTGTATTAGGAACGCTGCCGCTGCTGCCGTCGCTGCCGTCGCTGTTGCTGCTTTCACCGCTCGTCTCGGAAATCGGCCAGAAGACGGAATAAAGGGCGCTTGTCTGTCGGCTTCTTTTTTCCTCTTCGCGTTCTTTTTTTTAGTTGCCTTTTCCTCCTCTCCTCTCTCTCTCTCTCTCTCTCTCTCGCACTCTCTCTCTCGCTCTCTCTCTCTCTCCCGCTGAACGCCGATTTATTATTAGTCGTTTCGTCACTGTGACGCAAGGACGACGGGAGAATCGAGGAGAAGACGGCGCGCGTCTCGAATCGGAGCCGGCTATTCATCGTTCGACCGTGATTCGACGCTCCGGACGATGATCAAGCTTTTATCAAGCGGGACCGGCGAGAACTCGGACGAAATCGCGGGATTATTGCCCGAGGAGAAAGTGCGCCGACTTTCCCGGTAGAAAGTCACTTTTGCAACCGAGAATTTCGAGCAGTCTTGATATCGCCGATCACCGCGAGCACACCGTCCTCCGCCGCCCATGGATATCTACTGGGTGTCTTATCGAGAACTTGCTCGCCCAATATCTTTCGTGGAGAGGTCGTCGCCGATGTCGACGGAACAGATTTCCTGTTTACGGAATCGCGTCTGCTCGAAAACAATTCTCTTCTCGATCGTTTCCACGCAGAAACGTTCAGAGAGGCTAGTCGCAACTATTCCATTTTTCTTATATTACCTTCGTCACAAATCTGTATTATAAGAAATGTAATAATTTATCAAATATTACAATTAGTTAAATTATGTCGTACATCAAATTTTTGTGGCTGCACGCGTCGCAATTAAATTGTATAATTTTATCTATGAATTTCTCCAGTGTATCTTTTACCATGGCCCTTCTGAACACGCTGTAGTTCTTGCATAAATCTTGATAAAACACGGGAAAATTGAAACGAACTGTCTGAAACTAGACAGTCGAGTAACAATATTCGTACTCGAGGTCCCAGTGGAGCCGAGCTCCGGCGCGCGACTGTCGAGCTAATCTTTCGAGAACTGCATCGGCGATCTCGAAACGAGAAAGACGACGAGCAAAATATTTTGCACAGCGTCTTTTGACATTCGACACGCGCACGCATCGTGCGTATCGTCACCGAGGGAGATAATCGAAGGAAACACCCTGGCGCGTTTATCGTCCGCCGAACGATGACACTCAATGGGTCAAGGAAAGCAATCTTTGAATGACCGACAGCTGTGCGTCTCGAATTTCGTCTCTCGGAGATCAGAGCCGAGACCGAGGAGGAAGTCGGCGGGCCTGAACCAGCCTGTCGTGGCCAAGGACGCGAAGAATTGCGCGCTTCTCGGCCAGGGTGGCCGAGAAACCGGGTGAAATCGGCATGCTCGAGAGGTCTGGTCATCGCGGTTCGTCCGACCTCCTGACCCCGATGATTACGGGTATCAATTAACGGTGCGTGTCTTCTGGTAAACTAGAGTCCAAAAGGCGCGCCGTGAAACGATAGCCGGCCGCCGATAACGCGCCGAAAGAGAAAAAGTGCGATTAGTGCGGATGAAAGTTCAGGAAGAGGCTGCTCTTCCTGCAAACAGAGCCGGGCGTTTCCATCGTCGCAGAATGCGTGCGAAATTAGCCTTCGAGTCATCGTTCTCCCAATCTCAAGTTTTATTTCATTTACTCGACTGGATAAAATCATTTCTCCATTGCAACTGCTATTATAAATATTATATGCAACGACTTTATTTGTCGCATATTCTACTTATTTTACTCATTTTATATTATATTAATTATAATTACTTATAATCGTGATTTGTTCTAAGGTGAACCTGACGGAACAGTTCAAAGATGGTCTTAAATATTCATCAGGTTTGAAGGCGGTCGGCAGTCGTGTGGCTCGAGAGATCGAATTGTTCGCTGTTCGATCCTGGTCGCCGTCGAACGTCTTCCCGCAGAAACGCGCAGGAACACGCAGTAACACGCACGCACACACGTGTCCCAGCCAAATTGCCGTGGGATTACCGGGCTTGAAGATGTTACACGAACCCGGGGAACCGGTTCCGGCGTGCTCGGACGCGAGAAAAAAGAAAACTCGCGGGTCCAACGTCGATCATTTACCCCCGGCCGCGTCATCCACCACGCTCGGATTCTCTTAAGCTCCTCCGCTGTCCTCCGACTCGGCCGATTCACTCGGATTTTCGAGCGAAGTCGCGTCGCCGACACCGAGAATTAATCGAAGAATATCGCCGGGAAGAGGCGGAACGAAGGGAAAGAAGGAAGGACCGGGATCGCGTCCCGGTGTGTCCCTGCCGCGAGAACGATGAGTTGTCCCGTCACTCGAAACGTCTTTTGCAAACTGGAATGACGCCAAGCGTTAATAGTTACACTCGTTCGGAAAGCGTTACACGCACTGTCATTTGTTTCCACTCGGCGAAAAACTCGCACGAGCCGCGGCTAATCCTCTGGCTCGACGGTTCTTTCGATGCTGCACCCGTTGGGACCGCGATAGTTTGTCAAAGGGAGCGATGTCCGCTGACAAAGTGATTGAAATCGAGTCCATCTCATCGATGGACAAACAGAACTTTTATTCGAATAAAAGATGAAGAGTAACGAGTGCAATTTTATTTCACTCGATCGAATAAAAATTCATCTGGATACAAATTTATCCAAATAAAACTTTATTGGAGCGGTGTAAAAATATTGTCAACTAGGTTCGGGAGACAATGATGCAGAGTTCGGAACACAATGAATCGACGGTGAATAGAACTAGAAGGATTTCCAGGATATCGAAGCGACAAAACGGAGGAGCACCCGTCGATTTTTGGCAACGACTCGTCGTCGGTCTATCGAGGATCCAGCCGAAACCCCATTATCATCGGCAGCGTTGGGACTGTTTACACGGAAATGACAGCACGATAAATCCGTACTGTCACGGTCCATCGTTGTCCAGGGGTCTGGAACGCTTATATACCGGTTTACGAGCCGCGTCTGAAAGCCCAACCGCCTCGAACGGGTTTATTCGTCGTCGTCGTCGCCGCCGCCGGTTGATTTAGGTGGATCCGATCGATCGCCGCGCGAAAATTATGTCCGAGGTTAGCTCTCGACCTCCGTTTTTCTTCTAAAACTTCATCTCAATTATGATATCGCTAATCGATGGTCTGCGGATTTGTTGAATACAAGTACGATGAAAATACTGATCGCATTAACATAAGACTATTCGAACGGAGCCTCGATTGTTTTACTTATGTATGTGCTCGTTAGACTGCGCGTCTCCCACGCGGCTCTTCGACGAACTCGTCTACACAGGCAGAGAAAATTGGATTCGCGACTCGGCCGCTCGATGAAAAATCCCGGCCGAGCAGATAAGCGAGATTTCACAGTCTCGGCGCGATAGCAATAGGTGCGACGACCGCGATGCATCGTCTCCATGGGTTTTCCATGGAACTAAGAAGCCGCGCGCGAGAGCAACGCGGCCAACGCCGAGCCGAGCCGAGTCGTGGACCGCGTCGCTCATAAAGCCGCGTGGGAGGCCGCTAATTTATTGCGCATTAACGTCACTTGTCTCTAACCACGCACAAGACAGCCCGTGGCTATCCGGCGCGTGTTGTCGCGCCGTTTGCTGGCCAACTCTTCTCCCGCGAACGCACCTTCGGCGCCGATTTCTCACGTATTTAACGAGCACTCGAAAATTCATCGACGCCGTAGCGGAACCCTGGGTCCACCAGCTGGCCGAAACGCCGTTTTCCAAGCGCTGGCCAACATGAAACGTTTGGTTGCTCGAGCAATTGGAATACGGCGTTTTTTTCTGAACATTTTAACATATTTTTTAATGCCTTGTTTTTAATACTTTTATTCTGCCACTGTATTGAAGCACCATGAATAAATGTACGCGGTGAACAGGAGAGCTTCGAGCACTGCGAAGAGAAGAATCAAACGACTCGTTCATGTCTTTGGCGTAGCAACTTGAAAGAAAATTATTGAGCGGCGATGTAGCACAGGCATCGAGCAGCCTATTAGAAGCTTCCGGTAGATAAACCGATAAGATGCGGTGCTAATCAGAAGAAAGTTCGAAACAGAGCCGTCTATTGTGAGCTTGAAAGCTCCGAGGAGTTTCGTGTACACACCATCGGCGATCCTCTGCTTCCTTGGACGCAGAATGCACTTTTCGCGCTGCGTGCACGGGAAATCAGATCCGCGGAAAATCCCACCAGTGAACTTTGACCTGCTCGAAAAGAAACGTCGTAGAAGAGAGTTCTTGAAAATAGACTAGTCAAGGTTAACCGATCGAAGGCGTCGATGAAAGCGATCGATGATCCAAGTTTCGGTGTACGCGGAAATAAATCGCTGGAACCGGAAGAAGCGGAGTATTTTCGGCGGAACCGGAGACGTATCGCGACATGATGCCTAGCGAGGAATCCTCGGCTTCCTCGGTCGTTCGTCCTTAATTGGGTTCATGCCATCGCGTTAATAAATGCGGCCAGGCAAGTGCATTCTGCGCATTGCGAAGTCCGGCCACGCGTACCCCAGGCCCTTATAAAGGCTCAATCAGCCTGATCCCGATTGAGTCATTAATTGCCTTAAAGAGGGCAAGGCCTTGTCTACGCCGCTAAAATGCAAAGCTGCGAGTCTGATGTACGCGCGGGGCTATTTCATTCACCGGAGCCGAGCCGAGGCTAAGGCGAATTTCCAATCGCCTCGGCCATGTTCCTGTCGCTGGAACTGGTCCTGGAAGGCGACGCGACGCCGCCGACCTATCGTTGTTTCGACGGATCGGAAACGGAACGATTCGTTAACCTTGAAATTTGCATCGATCAGCATTTCACGAAATAAAATTACATCAATTTTGATAAAGAAATGGAAGAAATATAAGTCGTCTGCATCGATTGCGAAGAGTAAAAACTAATTAGCAAGTAGATTAGACACTTTAATTCTGTATATTATTTGAAAAGGCAGCTATTTTGCGACGGTCGGTTCTTACGAATGTTCTCGCGTCTGAAGATGCTTAAGGATCGGTAACGAATCGGACACTCTTCGCAGGACGGAGCCAATATAATCTAGCAACTCCTCCGAAGGCGACTTCAATATCTTGAACGTCGGCGACCCGGTGTGTACCTGGCGGCGGTATTTTCCTCCGGGACGTGCAATAATACGAAGACAAGGAATGTCGTTTGCAAGAAGGACCATCGTATCCGACGCGTCGCGTCGGAGGCGAGGGCTGATGGCGCACTGGCTGCTACCGGCTCCGGTGCATGCATTATGAGCAAAGATGCATTTCCGTCCACTTTCGCCATTCCATTTTTACGCGACGCGCCTCGAGATATTTCAACGACCTCACCCGTAATGCGACCACTTGCGCTTAATAACCGTGTCGCGGCGAATGAATCACTCGACTCGGACCGATAAACCGTTCCTTCTCGATCGATCGGGATTCTTAGGGGATGCGATCACCGGCCACGCTTTTCCTCGTTTCTATTCGCTCGCGCCACCCGGCCGAGCATAACCGTAAATACTACTTTCTGTGGCTGATTTATAATTAACATCCGCGACAACGTTTTATCGATTCCTAGGACAGCTTTTATTCGTCCGCGGCACGTACACGGAATTTTCCTCAGCCCGATCTAGTTTACGGAATTATTCAGAGGATGCTCGTAGATCCTTTTGCATTACACCGGTAAATATTTGAAAGAAAATTTCGAGTAGAATTCTATTTGAAGCGTTCAGCGTATTTATTTGAAATATTAAACACTTTTCGAACGAAACTTTCTCCAACGAATTTATTCGAATAAAGTTTTTCCCGGACGACGATTCTGATAAATAAGCAGGTATACCATCTTTGCGATATAATATACTTATTACGAATCAGAACTGTCTCGAATCGAAAGCAAAGTGTACCTATCGAAACCCACTAACATCTCTGACACGGCGATCGTTACGATATGAAATAGAAAAGTCGCGCGATCGCCTCGAAGATCGAAGAATTCCAGCAGGATCTTTGGATGGAAACGATCTTTGGCTGGTTCTCGACTCGGGGTTGCATCGGGGGCCCGGTGGTGCATCGAGCACACTCGACTCTTTCGCCTGAGCGGCGATGATTCCAGGACGAAGGATGTCGTTATGAGAAAGAGTACGCCGACAATGCAGCGCGCTGAAGGCGCAGGCTTCGTTTCATGCATTATGAGAAAGGAAGCACTTCCCTCTACCAGCATCCCCTATTCTCAGGGCGGCAACACGCGGCCCCAGGCGCTTCCATAACTTCGTTCTCCCGGCTGTTCCTTCTCCCGTTCCCGTTCCGTCGCGCGTCGTCTTCGCTCGACCCGCGTTCTCTCTCTCTTTCACCCAAGCCACCGTCTTTCTCCGTTGTCTTTCCTCGCCCTCGGCCCTAGATATCGCGACTCCGATCAGAACTACGACACACCTACAACACTCGTAGGCCGTGTTTCCCGCGCTTCGACACGATCCTCGCTTATTTATTAACCCGACGAGCTATTATACTCGCGGCACGCTCTCTCGTCGCGATTTTTACCCCCGAGAATTAACCCCGTAACGCTTATCTCGAGGGCTTGTTTTTTCCTTAATGTGTGCTCTTCGAAGGTGCGATGGCTCGAGAACGTTCCACATTTTATGATCGAGTTCATTGATATTAACTTACGGCGGCGACGAGAGCAGATCCTACGTTTCAAGATGGAATTATGCTGCAGAGAGAGGTTCGAATTTTCTCGTCCAAAGAATTTTTTCAACTACTCCAAAGAATGACTCGAATAAAGAAGTATTTGAATTATTCTGCAAAATAATTCTTTATTGGAATAAATTATTCCAAAGAACGATTCTTCGTTCGAATAAGCACAGTGCTTTAGTCTGAATCGTTCTTTGTATCAACTTTCTGTAACGTAACGGGTAATTAACCCTTTGCAATGAATAAATATTATAATAATAAACGGGGACGTCGGAAAATATTTTTTTCGAGGCCAGTGGGCCCGAATAAAACGCTCGAAAGCCGGCAGTCCCAGCGTCAGTGTACCAGCCTTCCTCTCTGCAGCTCTCAACCCTTCCCGCCAGCCAGTTTCTCCCCTACGTTCCCTCGTTTTGGCACCGCGTACCCGTTTTTATGCGGTACCTCGGAAGTTTTGCCCCCTCGTCGCGTTCAATGAATTTCGTGAATCGCTTTTTAGGGGTCCCGGAACTCGGAGAGAGAGAGAGAAAGAAAGAGAGAGAAGGAGAGAGTTCGGCTCCGAGTGGCAACGATACGATAGTATTTGCAACGGAACCGAGTCTCCGGAGTACCAAAGGTAAGAAAGAGGGAGAGAGCCGTGTCGGAGTCACTTCTGACTCGCGGTGATACTTAAACGCTTAGCTGTGAAAACAGCAAGCCGGCTCGAAACTTGAATGGACGCCGACGCGACGCCGCGACAGATTCTCGTCGCAGTGAAATGCCCTTCCGGCGCGCGGAGCGTGTCCGAGAGCTCTAAATAACCCTAGAACGCTATAAAATACAACGTCCGAGCCGATGTACAACGGAAGAGTGGACATTCATTTGGCCCGTGCCAAATTTCCCCTTTGCCGGCCGGGAACAATAGCCGGATCGAGCTTCTGCTCTTCGATTTACCTGCAGCTGCATCGGCTGCAGTTCCTTTTCTGGACCCTCGATAAAAATGCTCCGATAGGCTGGATAAAACGGTGAAATGTGAACCTTCACCAAATGTATTTTTCCGTGGACCATTCGATAGATCGATGACCGAAAACCGTCTCGGCCTAGTTTCTAGTCGCTGTTAACACCGTGAGGCTAGTTTGTAGTCTAATTCACAGACGATGCTCCATCTACTCTATTCTGCTCGACGGAAAATCCTGAAAAAATTCGCGAATCTTCTACCTAATGTGACAAGGTATTCCGCATTTTTTCAGAATTTTTAGTCGACGCTTTAACCCTTCGATTGTCGTCGACGCGGCGACATTATATTACAAGATTGTCCTGTTTGAAGCATCGCATTCAATTATTTCCTAAATTATGGTTTCCTGCATCTCTTTATTCCCTGAAATAAATTACTATCTGAAACGAAGAAGATGCAACACAGTAGAGAGGGAGAGTATCTACAAACGTTTACATTTCTTAGTCGAAATATTCTGGCCCAAGCCTGAAGGCAACGGACGGCCAACCGAGGAGATTCCCGTGGGCCAGATTCGAGAGCAGGCGGGGGAATCCGAAATTTCGACACCGAAAGCAAGCGGAGAGAGTCGGAGGCGCGACGCGTGAATTTTTGGATCGCAGAGGCGCACGCGGCCGTGCGTTGCGTAAGCACGAGAACACCGCCGCTGGCGTGGCGTTTCGCACGCACGTGCGGCGACGGAATTAGCCAAGACCTCGTTGTCTCTCTTGGTCCGTTGTCCCCCTGACCGAGCCGAGGGCTTCCTGAGCGATCTTCCAGGCCCGTGCCTCTCGTCCTTTGCTCGTCTCCTGTCGTCGTCCGAACCACTCGCTCAAAGAAACATGGCGCCGGGCCAATTTTAGAAAGCGCGTGCCCGCGGCACCGTCTCCATCAATCGGCGCGACGGAGACTGCTCGCGAGAAACAAACACCTTCGGATTCGGACTTCTCCTGGTCCAACTTAGACACTGCTACCACTCGGGGAAGCAACTTTTCTCTGCGATAGAAATTTCGTGGCGACCGTCGTCGGTTAGACGGCGCTAAAACCTGACATGGAAACGACCAAAAGTGCAGCGCTGCAGCAAAGGTTCTAAGGAGAGCCTTTTCGGCCGGGAAGGTTCGATCATTTCTCAAGCGCGATAATCGAAGACGGAAGAAGAGGATCGATCGATCGACACGGGGATGGCATGCACCTGCTTACACGTGTCCAAGGAAGGCACGCGCCGCACCGCGCCGTTTCCACCATCCCCTTTGCGTTCTTCTCATGTTGCATGCCGGTCTCGGACTTAGCTCCCGCCGCTCGCCTTATCGTTACCGGATCTGTGTTCAATTAATCACGAAATGTGTCTTAATTATTCGAGGCATGCGTGGGCTCGCCGCACAATGCGACGAGATAAATCTCGTCGAAGCGAGATTCTACCGCGATTCCTCTCCCGCTATTCTCTAGCTCCCTTCTTCCAGCCGACCACGGAATCGAATTCGTTCTCCGGAGGACATTCGAATTCGATGATTCCGCGAGTGCGCCTGCACTCGACTATCCCCGGAGCCGCTGTTTACGCCGGCTATCTCGTGATAAGTTGCGATGACTCGTTAACAGCGAAGTCGCTGGATCGTATTTACGTTTTCGGAGCTGGCCACGCGAAGCGGGAGATGCGTCGCTTTTAATCGAAATGAAAAGTTGCAAGGGAGAAAATCGGCTTAAAATCAAACTAAACGTTTAAAACGATAAAAGTGTTTTTAATCGAAAACTGTGATTTAAAGAAAGGCGCGCGTGACATTGCGCTACCGTCTCTCGACAAATTCGCGCAAAGATCCGCGATCTACGGCAAGTAATCCGGCGCCACCTAATGCGATTTCGAGAAGAAATCCCACCGAGAAGTAAACACGACGCTTGACTAGGCAGGCGGCAAGGTTCGACGGATGGATCGACGTTGAAAAACGTGGGACCGTCCGGAGAGAGGCCTGGTTTCCATACATTATCCGCGGGCGAGCGTGCCGTGGCGAGGCGAGGCATGGCGTGGCATGACAAGCGTGAAGAAGCGCGATCCGTTAAGGTGAGACGAGGTGTCGCGTCGTCTCGACTCGACTCGAGTCGACTCGTCTCGACCAGGAAGCCGAGAGCAGCAGTCGTCGCCGGCCCGACGCGGCCCGGCGTAACAATATCGCGTGGCGCGTGGCCTGCTCCAGTCACGTGCGTCGCCGCCGCGGCTCGTCGAACGTTCTCCTCGTCCGAGCGCAGCCATTACCGCTCGTAAAATCGCAGCTAGATCGGTCTTGGAACCGAGCACCGTCTCCTCGCACGTGTGCAGGATCCGTGGACCCGGCGAACATCTGCTCGGGGCTCGGCGAACAGATGGGTGCGCTGGAATTCGTGTAACCGATGGGGTGGACTTGTGTTTCCATCCAGCTAACAAGGCCCCGGGATCGCATTGTAGAATGTCGCTATACCGATCAATAAGAGCTCCAATCTCTTACAGGAGCTTATTGCCTACGTGCATTTCGAAACGGAGAATCCTCGCTGCACTGCGGTTCCCAAGTTGCTGAGTCGACTTTCTGCGTTTTCAGCTGGTGGGAGACTTTCGGAAAAGGTGACGAATGCTTCGGACGACTCTATTGCATTGTACGCTGCGTTTGGACCGCGAATTTTATGCATTTACGACGATGTGTAGTCACAATGGCTGGATTCAATTATATAGAAATTAGAAATAAAACGTATAGCAATTTGGTCGTCGAGGGTCCTGACAGCATTTGCCAATTTTCATCGATGACTATTTTCTACTACAATTATCTACTTTTCCAATTATTCTACAACCATCTTCTGCTACAACCCCTTAGTCAACCACACCAAATGATGAAGTCTAACGCATGTTACACGTCAACGTTGCATTAATTTATAGTGGAAGAGTTTCAACAGCATTTCTCGCAGCTAACGATAAATAAAATAGCTAGATTGTTGAACCTTTCTGTCGAATTTCTGCTGGTGGGTAATTTCTAGTCTCGAGAAGAACCCAGGCCGTCGAAGACGATAGTTTTTCAGGATCCCAGAAATCGGGATCGCCGCGGATTCCGCCGCAAAGGGCAGTGGCCTTCGATTAATTTATTTCCGCCGCGCGTTCCCGGTCCAGGCGGAGGAAAGTTATGATTTAGCGAGGAATAATCGCTCGGCCGGTCGAGCGGATCTAAAAATAATCCGCGCGCGGTTTGATCTACGCGAGTTGGCGAGACCGCGATGCCAAGATAGGTCGGGTCCTATACTCGTTCGCGGCTTTGTACGAAGCTGGACGATCCTCCTCGCGGATCGGTAGCCGACATTCTCTTTCGACGACTCTAGATCGGCGATCTATCTGGCCGATGGATTCGCGGAACGACTTTGATACGCGCGCTGCACAGTGGTCATTTAATCGATCGATCCATTTATTCGCACAAACCAGCAAAATAAAATGATATTAATATTAATCCGTATAATAAAAGCACTCAGTTTATCGAATAGAAGTCGACTTGTTAGTACCTAGAAAAATGCTCCCCTGTCTTCGTCTCTGATTCTTCGTAGGAACGCGAAGACGGCTGGCATGCTGGCAGAGATAGAATGACGTACGCGCGACGTCATTCGATCGTTTGCGCAATCGCGGCTCGCGATCGCGTAGATCGCGAGGCACGTGCGCTGCGATCCCGCACCTGTTTACAGTTTACAGCTCGTCCGATAAAGGATCCTGCATGGAAAGCGACCGGGTGCCAGTGGCTGGGATTTCAAGCGATCGCTCAAAATCGTTACGCCGCGAGGATCACGGAGAACGCCATTAATCATGCGAGCTGATTTTTCGAGAACACCATCGGCGACGACGGGGGATGCTGGCCGAGGTTGTGCAAAGAACTGAAATATGCGCCGGAGTTGCGAAACAAATTGCCAGGCTGACCCTTTCGGCGTGTAAACACGTCCAGCAGGTATTGGCACACACCGACGCGGCTCTATACCATCTATTAGACCGGTCAAATTATTAGCACGCGCTTGTCATTATTTAATCGGCCTGTCGCGACGCCTGTTCGCCGATACGTCAACCCGGTCTCTGTCCTTTAACTAGGGATTGTCGACTCTCTATGCGATTCTGGATCAGATTCGAGCATTCGTTACTCGAATAATTCGAAAAAGTGCTATAGAAAAAATAAATCGATAAACTGTGATCATATTCTGCACGAGTTTCTGTAGAATTAAATTCTCGTTCGCCGGGAAATATTTTCTAAATAGGCCAGGGTGCTGATGCAGGAAGTCATGCACAAGTTCTCTAAGAATAGTCGCCGGAAATCGGGTCCGGAAGCGCTCCGAAAACAGACTCCATCAAGCTGGACTTTTCTCGGCTGAATCGATAGATCTTGCAACCCTTCGTCGACTTTTTGCGACGATTAAAACTGTTCGACGACAGCGAATAATTCTCTGGGAGACAATCGAGGGGGTTGAAAGCACAATGAATTGAGCAATGAATTTTCAAAAATGTTAAACTAGCTTTAAACTATTTTAACAACACATTTGCTGACTAAACGATATCGCTTACGTCGCTATGATCCTAACCCAATCATACGGCGTTTTTGACGCAAGCAAAATTTCGAACGGATCGCCGAAGATTTGATTATGCAGATGCAGTTTTTCCGCTTAGCCGAGGATGCAGATTGCAGAATGTCGCGCAACAGCAGATCCAGACGATCGTTCCACCGATCTACGGCGATCCGTGGAGCGTTCCTGATACGCGCGCCGGTGAATTTATGCGTCGAACGAGAGCGCATCTACGCATCTCCGTGCAGGCACCGCGAGACGCATAAATTGGCCGTCCCTCTAATTCACTCATGAATATTCCTTCGTTATATCAATTAAAATCGCCGCGACGCCTGAATATTTATCGCAGCCACATAAATTTATTAGAGACCGCATAATGCGGGCTGAGCGCCGCGATCAACGGGGTTGCACAGCTTCATCCTCCGTGCACCCTCGCCGGAATCTTGCCGAGTTCTTACGGTTTTCGAGTTCGCAGATAAAACGGCCGTTTCATTATTCTGCCTGCACACGCTTCTCTATTTCTTCGCGACCGAACGCGTCGGAAACCGGTTCCAGATTTTTCGTTTCGAAATTGTCCAAGCTGTAAAGGTTCTTCCATGGGAAACGATTCGGTCGAGGCAAAGGGTGAGTCATTTTTCACCGTCAGTTTCTTTGCGATCGATTCTGAAATATAATTATTTTTTAATATAAGCCTATAAATAATAATTATTTTTCCCTTTCGAACTTCTAATTATTCGACTCTGTAGCTGTCAGTTACTTTGACTGGTTAATAAATTGGGATCACTGCTCGACTTGTTCCGCGAATATATCGAGGTAAAGACTCGGTTCCGACCGCAACTTCGTGTCTGGCCGATTCGATCGTTTCCGAGCAGCAGAAAAACGTCGCTTCTGCTCATCCACAGTTATGCAAATTTCGCCGGACTCCGAGCAGCCTTTTCAACGAAGCAACGGATCGTTAGAAAATCCAATTTCGTGACTTATCGCGGCGCAGCGTTCGCCGTGGCGCTCCTAGAATAGATACAAACTTTTCTACCGAGTGTCCGAGAAATGCTTATCACTTTCTAAGCTCGTCCGAATGGGGATCGGTATGCGGAGCTGACACGATCTACACCGAACCCTTCCGGTTTAGAAAAACGCTGATCCAGCGTTGCGTGGGAACGCCATAAATCATACGCTGGAGATACAGGGAGAGAAAGGGAGAGGTCCGAGCCCGATACAAATCGTCGGTTCAGGAGCCGGTCATTATTTATCCCGTGGCCGTTTCAAAATCAGCGGTCGAACAATTGAAAAGCGGCATGTCTGATCCCGTGGTTCAACGGCGATGATTTTCTCAGAAAATAGGACATAAATTGTTTCGTGAGTGGAAAATTATCATGCATTTGTATACGGTTTTGAAAAATCAATTAAACATTCTTTTTACGTGATCTCATCCGACTCGATTAAAAGTGATCTCACTGAATTTTTGCGGCAGCTGTACAGAAAGTTGATTTTCTCAAGATAGGACGATTTTAGTCCGATTTTTCGGAGGAGTCGAGCACCGTTCGGCCGGACTGCCAGATCACGATGGAAAGCGAGAAGCGTAACTCGTTAGATGCCTCCCCCACCATGCTCGCGCAACACCTAACTCAACCTCGACTAATTACGCAACCTGTTCACCTGCACTACCTGTCACGACCGATTCTCTTTCCCTTTTTTCCCTCCTGTCCGCTACGTTTTTGTTCTTTTTCCCGCCTCTCTCGGAAACCGAGCGGCCACACGACGACGCCGGAGCCGCGACGACGACGAAAGATCACCGTGATATTTAATAATAGAACTCTCCTGACTGACGGGGATATAGACGATCGCTGCACCGAGAGACTACTTGCCAGGGAAATTCGATGTTCGAAACAGACACGAACCCGCGAACTCGTAACAGCCGGCCGTGACGAACAGCTGAATTCCGACGGCCGATAGGTTGTGGGAAACCAACAATCACACAGTTTGTTAAGATGGCCGCGTAGAAAGCGAGCAACTTCCACGGCGCCGATCGATTCGATCTCGACGATCGCAATACGATCGGCTCGTCCTTTCCATCCTTCTGGGACCCGTTGACGAGCAGAACCTTCGGGTTACCTATTTTATTTAATTCATTTCATTTAACTTCGTTTAATTTTATTTCATTTTACTCATCCGAATTTAATTTGGTTTAATTTAATTTTATTTAAAAGAGAGCATATTTCTGCTTGCAACGATTTCAATCAAATAAAGATTAAACGTGTACGCATTCGATTAGTTTCTCTAGACACTTGTATCACGAACGCATAAAAATCTCCGTTCTTCTAGCTCCAGCGTTAGCATAGCTTCGAGCGCAAAGGATTAATAAAGAATGAATAGTGTATGATTGCTCGTGCCACTGTTTTTGTTAAAATGCTTCCGTTTTTTCGTCGGAGCGAGAAAAAGCACGGCACAGTGCCTAGCCGTGTGATTATCGCAGCGTTGTTGTCGCCGAGTCTTTGTCATCGTTATCATTGCGCAACGGAGACCACCGAGGACGAGCCTAATCGGCTGCGCGTTGGAGAACGTCGGCTCTCTCGCGCCGCCAACGCAACGCCTCGAGCTCCCAGAGATTTCCGCGCGGATCCCGAGCGGATCGCCAACGGGGAACAGAGAGGAATCGTCGTCGACCGTGTCCGGAAAAACTGGCTCTCTGTTCGACGTCGACGCGTTGACGAGCGCCGACGCGACTCGTGACGCGAACAGCAGCTTTTGACAGCGACCGACGCGGTGTCTTAACACGTGTTGGCCCGACGAGTCGTTTATCGCTCGACGAGTCTGTATCGAGTGCTCTAGAAAATTTTCCTAGAGAGCAGCACCTCGTCCGGGACCGATGGGCGCTCGTGGATACGGCTCTAATCTGCCGATTACTATCCGGCACCTGTTCGAAAGGAAATTTTCGGCGACACGCTCGAGAACTGCCACCTTTTGCCATAACTCCGGGGACCACGCGACAGGCTTGTGCTAATTCAATTACGTAAGCACATTGTGTCTCGATTATATTGCAATTCCGCATTGCAATTCCGCATTGCAATTTTGCATTGCAATTCGGTTACATAAAACAAACGATTCGGTCGCTTCAATTACGAATTCTTTTAATCACCGGCGATTCCTTACTCGCGAATACAATTTCAGTTGTTACGTATTAATTATCGTTGAACAGTTTATCATTTGCCGGTCGTTCGGCGCAACGACCAGCAGCAGTGAAAGTATCGCAAACAATCGCGCGAGTATTTTTCGGAGCGGGCACGAGCGTTCGAATCGCTTACGGCGTATCTGCGAAACCGGAGCACCTATTAGAGGATTTCATCGCGTACGATAAGAGCGCCGGAGCGACACTGACTCATCGATAAATAATACCGGCCGATATTCGAGTGTTACATCAGAGCGCGGTCGTAATTGATAACGAGGCGGATAAAGAGAATCATTGTCTGGGCGTGCGCGTGCTGCTCGGGAAAAAAGGAGAAGCGAAGCCGAGGGAAAATAATATCGGTCGACCCACATTCCTGGTGTCGCGACAATCAAGAAGCGGAGCGAAGAGAGCGGGTTACGCGATCTTCGATGGGCTTTCCACTCGATCATCGACGCGTCATTACCCGACAGACTGTGCAACGGAACGCACCTATTTTCTTGGGCCTCGACGGCCGAAATTTGTTCTAAAAATTGTCTACCACAGCTCGGTTGAATCTGTGATGGCATTAAAAAGTTGCATAGAAACGATATGTCGCGTTACCCTGACACAGTGACTACTATCTCCAATTGGTCAAATAAATAAATGAATTATATTGTTAAATACTCTGCTATCTTTCTCTTGCTGCTTGCTCTGCTCGTTTGTATCATTTAACACGGCTATTAAGTAGGTTATTTGCTATGCTTTCTCTTGGAGAGCGATGTCA
The DNA here is from genome assembly GCA_028455555.1 of Augochlorella aurata. Taxonomy (NCBI): domain Eukaryota; kingdom Metazoa; phylum Arthropoda; class Insecta; order Hymenoptera; family Halictidae; genus Augochlorella; species Augochlorella aurata. Next base: position 3,354,188 of record CM052155.1, on the reverse strand, counting down.
GGTCGGTTACGCGATACCGTTTTATCTGTTTCTATTATCGCTATCTTTATTCTTGTTTTGCTTATTATTGTTATAATAGGAAGTCGATCGTCGGGATTGGCCTCGGTGAACCCTGGCTGGCATTCCTGGTCTTTTGTCGCGGGGACACCGATTTGTATCCCGGATTTACGGCCCGCGGACCCGAGCCAAGATGACTCGGACCGTTTGGTCGCTGTTTGCGCGACGCCGAGCGAGCGAGAAGCGATTGAAAGCCCGGTGCGTGCGGCCGAGGAGTTAAAACACCTGGGAACAATCTGCCGAAACGACCGGATCGCATTCATCCGACTGCTCGGCCGGCACGAGCTATTTACCGAACCCCGTCGCGTCTCGCGTCGACGGTGTAACAGGTGACCGCGCGTCGAATCTCGCGAGTTTTAAGGAATCCGATGATTTAGCGGAGACTGCGCGCGGCCGCCGCTGCTCTAAATGTCACAGTCTATTTCAATTTGATTTGTTGGACGTGCCCCGCTCTATCAGAGTGCGAAACCAAGATTTACTATTCCGCGAATTAATCTCGGAAACCCTGAGCCTCCGCGCGAGACGTCTGCATCGCTGCTTTTCGAGATACTCGCCGCTATTGTGGAACGATTATTTCTGGAGATCTGGTTTCTAGAGATTCTTGCTTCGGGAAGATCGATCGAGCTTGCTATGACTAGTCAGCCTATATCTAGGAACAATTAGAGGCGGTTCGAGACTCTAGACAGCTTTGATTGATCAAGCATCCTCGAACGGTTGGCTCATTCGCAAAGTTCACCGCGTGCAGGTTCAAGGATATAATATTCGAACTCTATTCAACGAAATATTGTACAATTTGACATCTCGCTATTTTTCAGTAAATTTGCGGAATCTTATTTCTAAAGCTTCTTCATTTATTTGTCCCAAGTACGGTAGAATCTCGGTTATCCGATTATCACCTGTTATTTAAGGAAACTGAGGATAGCAATGTACCTTCTACAGTCTAGAAAGCTAGCAGAACAACGAGTTCCAAGATACTGTTCGAGGAACAGTCTCGACACAGGCTAATTCGGATAAGCTCCGCGCAGGTGAGAGTCCCTAAAAATCCAGGTGTTCCAGAGGCTGTGTACTGTAGCTCGGTGGGCCGAGTGGGATTCTTTCGGCGAATCCGCGAGCATCGGAGATCAGAGCAGCTCAGACCGGGAGACTAGAGTCGGACGTTAGTTCGGTCGGACTCGGTAGGAGTTTAAATTGGGAATGGCGGGCCAGGAGGCCGTCATGCGGGAGGCGCGATGGTATTTTTATCGAGCTAAATATAGGTAAACCTCCTATACGGAACGCCATAGCGGCTGCGGAGGAACCGCAGAGAGACAGAGAGAGACAGAGGGAGACAGAGAGGGAAAGAGAGAGAGAGAGAGAGTAGAGGGTCGGCTCCCGTAACTACTCGTTAAACGCCTACCCCGGGGTGTCCCGCGACCGCAAAAGAGCTTCCGCGAGAAAAAAGAGCCGACAGCCCCAGGGCTTGATTAATTTTTAATCGAGGGACATGCGCGCAACCTGCTCTCTCTCTCTCTCTCTCTCTCTCTCTCTCTCACTCTCTGACTCTTCTTTTCTGAACCGCGACCAGCTCTTTCACGCCGGCTGCGCGTCAAGCTGAGTGGATTTCCCTGGACCTGGAGCACGAGTTTGCTCGTTTTTCAACCACGATACCCCGGATTTCGGTGATCCAGACCCCTAACTGTTTCTTTAGAACCCACAGTATGTCGCATAATGCACAAGTCCCATGATTAAACACGCCCGGTGATTGGATATCAATTTACATTTTTATTAACTCTTTGGCTGCCATGTGGATCGTATTATATAGTTAAAAATAAAGAAAGCAGACGAATAAAATAATTTAACACGCCTTGTAAATGTAACTGCTACTAATAATAATATAACTACTATTAATAATGATACAACTACCCCATCGAACAGCACCGACGACGCGGTCAAAGTACAATGTCCGGAAGACGCGACTGTCGGCAACCCCCGGTGACTCCGATTTGGTTCTCGCGGGATTCTAGGCCGCATTTTTGGAAACCTGGTGGGCGTAAACGGTCCTGTGTAATCGCACCACCATGGGGTGGTGTCCCGCGACCGCAGAGGAGCCTGCCATAAAGGTTGTACGTGTAATTCGAGAGTCGCGCGGCCACGTGCCGCAGCCACGCATCGAACTGAAACTGCAATTTCGTCCCCTCCGTTCCCGCTGTCCACCCTCCGGTGGCCGCCCCCTCTGTGTTTTTTCCCGCTCGTTGTTTTTCACCGTTTCGCGAGAGCTTTTTATTTCTCACCTGGTCGCGACGATATTGACACGCGTGTCGACGATAAAAAAATTGATCGACACACTCCCCCACGGGCGGGAGGCTTCGTGTTCAGCGACGATGATTGACGGCGAACCATCCCGGCGCTTATTTTCAATATAGAGAAACTGCTCCCTCGACTCGGCGCACTATAGTACTCTTTGGTCGACAGGGTGAACCGTGACGACCGATCAACCCCCTTCTCGCTTGCTCGCAATATCCCCGCGACTTTCCAGACTTTTTACCTCCGTTGCCATCGAATTTTCGATCTTCCCATCGTAATTTATCACTCGCTTTCAGCGCCGGCCATTAGCGGGCGAAATTGTCTTGTGACCCATAAAATGACCATGTAGTTATCGATGGGAATCGTGTGCTCTGGTTCGACCGACAACCAGACCGCGGTTCTTTACGCGAAAGAAATATCTCGTTTCCTTATCGAATCATTTTAACAAACTGTAATTAACGTATCAACGGCTTCAATATCTTTTAAATCCCAAGTCTAATCGTTGCATATATATTTTTATTTTTATCGAGCAGAAGATTATTATTATTAAAAATTATTTTATCCTGTCACAATGTCAACATCGCAGCGAGCTGTCGAAGCTTGAGATTCCTCGCCGGGAATCAAATAATCTCGGGAGTAATTAATCGCTGTTGATCTAGTGGAGGAAACAGCTAATTATCTGTTGCGTGAGAAGCAGATCGTTCGACCAGGGGCAAGAAAACTCGAAGAAAACGCTTCTATGCCCGGCGTGCGACCAGCTGGGTGGCCAGGTGTGTTTTCTGCGAAGTGACAGCGTTGTCGTGTCGCGGCGACCCCGGTTAATCGGCTGACAAAAGGTTATGTCACTACGCGTTTACATGCATGCATGCATGCACGCGCGCGCACACGCACGCACACGCGTGGCTTCCCGGTTACGTGCCCGCTTTCATGCTTTCACGTTGCCCGCGCGGGCTCCCGCGAATGCCGATTTTTCTGATTACGCTCGAATCTCGACGCCGATCGGCCACTCTTACTCGAGAACAATATGTGAACAAATTGACACGATGCTCCCATTAATCGACACTCGCCGACAAAATCGCGCTGAATGAAGCTCACCAAAGCGACTTTATTTCATAGAGCATAACGTGGTTCCACAATTTTTACACCGCTGATGTTCCAAAGACGCTTCTACTGTCCACGAATCGCCCGAGAAATGCTGCGTGAAAATCGAGTCAGCGCCCGAAACAGCGAAAGTCGCCGGCGAATATCGGACACGGCGGAGCAGAATGATTCAGGAGATACACTGGGCGAGTATGATAATCAGAAACGCTTCGAGAGCAACGATTCCCGGAAACAGTAACGCCGTGGAAGGCTGCTGCTCGATGGAAAGTTCGCGATCGAAGCGGAGGCCGAGCCTTCCGGCAGGCACAGGCTCCTTTCGCGGTTTAATCCACGACTCTCGGCGTAAAACTTGCCGCGAAACTGCACGCAATGTTTCTAGAACTTCTCTCCTGTTGCAGCGCAGCCTCGAATTAAGGGCGCAGGCAACGACGACGACAATGGCGACTCGCAACGGCAGGGTTAACTTTAACCGAGTGTGCGAAAACGAGAGCGAAAGAGCCTCAATTTCAATAATCCTCCGTTATCTAACTTTTAATGTTTTTACGTTCTGTTGTAATTGCTGTAATATATAATAATAATAGTAATATGTGATAGTAATAACGATACTTCCAAGCTGAAATATATAGTTTCGAAGGGGCTTTCTAAAAGACGGCGCAGCGTTCGGTTTACGACGGTCGCGCTTTTCCCCTGGAAAAAATGCAACAGGTCGCGAGGATCTCCTGCGGATCGAACCCTGCGAGACGGATGGATCATCCCTTTTCTCGGAGGGAGCGTTCCACGGGCTCGATCGAGCTCGCGAAACCCAGGGCTTCCTCGAAGAAGGAAAGTATCCACGGCGCTCCAAGTATTATCTCGACTTTCGATCCGCGGCTGCGAGAACTTTCGAGCGAGACTATCGCTGAAAAATTCCTCCTCCCGGGAAAACCGTTCGTTTTCCGATTCTCTCAAGAATATCGCGTTCATCCATCCGAGCGCGAAACGTCTGTTTAGCACGCGCTGCGACGGAGCAGGGTGAACGAGGATTACAAGGAAGAAAAATTGCATTAATTCCAGTACTATAATTACCACGTTTATCAGAGAACCTCGCGCAAATAGCGTCGCGTCATCGAGCTTCCGGTTGACTCGCGGTCGCGATACCAGCCAAGTGGAAAACCGACGAACAGCGACCAGAACCGAACGGTCCCTTCGCGTCGACCCTTGCTCGCTGTTCTTCGCGGTAAAAATGGAGAAACGCGATATTATAAAACAAAATAGATAAAGGAAATGAAACAAAATAGCCCCATTCCATAAAACAGACAAATAAAATACAATAGAGTCGATTGAATCTTGTCGCTCGATTCCTTGTTCCGTTTCGCCTCTTACCTCCTAAAGGAGTGAAGCGGAATCGAACGATCGACGGAGCTAAAAACCGCTACGTGCTCCGAGATTTCATGAAATTTGACAAGCTCTGCTCAGCCGTTGAACCGGCCGGACAAAAAGCCTGAAGACTCAATCGCGACCGGTTGTTTATCGGTGGAAAACGCGCAGAAAAATGGCGGCCTGCCCGAGAAGCCAAATACGGAACTGGGTTAGCCGATCGTGGCTCTGCATTCTCGGTTCCTGCTTCTCTCCCGAAGATTCCAGCCGCTGCTTCTGCACGGCGATTACTCGGTTACCTGTTTCGTTAGGTCGCGGGACGGAATAAAATCGGAGCGCGGCTCGGGCCGTGGGCGTCGATAGCGAGAGAGGCGCGGCGAGGCGAGGCGAGGCGATTCGCTCCACTTTTCTGCGCGAGCCGCGAGGAGAGAAGACCGAGCATCCTCGCGGATGGCCGCGATACCAGGTGAAATCGTTGTCGCCGCGAGAGAACCACGAGAAACGAACGAACCGCCTTTTCACATGAGACGCGAACCGGCCGCCTGTAATATCTAGGCTTCGTGGCTAAGTCCGGAAATCTCCTGCAGCTTGTTTCGCGGACGATACAATCGCAGAGTTCTTTCAGACGCTGACACTTTCTCTTGCAGTTTCCATGTTGCGTCGCTGATAAGACGAAGGAGCGGCTCTTTGTTCGAGAAAATGATCGCCAGCCTCGAAATGTCGACCCTGTTCGAGTCCCGTTCGCTTTTCTACCTGTGCTCCAGAAAAGAATACGGAATTTCTCCCACTGCTAAGTAGAATTTAGCGTTGCATAACTTGGTGTTGAAGAACACGAGTCTTCCCACTTTTAATAATTTCAATAGTAAATAATACTGCGATTTTGCCGAGTGGAATGCGCGATAGAGTCAATTCTTCGGCGATTCGCGAGACCTTTGACGATTGTTGGGTCAAGAGCAGAGTGAACGTCCTATGGAAGGATCTCGCGCGACGTCGACGAAGGGACGCGTCGTCGCTCGATGAAATTGGAAGTCCGTGGCTCGAGAAGCATCCTAGCACGAGCCAGCCAGCGTTCCTTCTTCATCGCGAAGGAGCGGCGTAAAAACGCGGCCTTGCCTGGCACGCGGTACATGCGAACTCGCTCATCCGAGTGCCGGCTGATTCATTCCAAGGCGCTAGAACAGCCGCGACCGACAGAGACGAGAACCACCAACGAGATGGAGAAGCGAGACGCTGAACAAGGACGGCGCAGAAACGTGCTGCGACAAACAGCAGAGAAGAAGAGCTCGCTATCGGACAGTGCGATGAAAAAAGTGGGACAAAAATCGAGTTCGGTCGTAATTGCCAACGAAAATCTCTGCTACAATTAATTTAGATTTTTCACGCGTTCTCGTTAAGTCTTATAGAAAAAAGCTGACGCATCTGGAGGGAGTAGCTTATAAAAAATATAGAAAACAGTGGCAACTAAAGTGATACACGCTCGAGCGAATCGGTGTCGGTGAGCGTCGCACTAACGCAGGCGAAGCAAAACGTCGCGGCTCCTCTAATTTTTTTACTCGCTTTTACGAAACTTTTATCATCGTACTCGTCCCGTTCTGCTAATTAAAATAACATCAAACGCGATATAACTACGATCGTAATTACTTGTAATAACAAGCGATTAAAGTTTCGGGCTTCAACTTATTACACAAGCAGCTTTAATCGTAATTATACCGTGTTTGGTGGTGTTTTAATCAGAAAAAACGAGAAGAACGCGATGGTAAAAGTTCCGTCGACGAAAAGCCAGAAATAAGGGATACCGAGTTTTGAGTTTACCAGCCTGAACTTGCACCAGACCTTTAACCCTTTTACGTAGCCTCGACGCTCGGCCCAAATTCTTTCTCTATCTCTGTCCTGCTCTATTGGACAGTTACGGAGTGACTACCGTAGTCTTTTTGAAAATTGCTTCTTCATATTTTGTTTAAGTGCAACGCTTTTATAAAGAATGCAATGCAGTATTCTCTCGATAACTGTCTCAAGTTAGAACTAGACAGTTACAGCACACAAAACGTAGCCATTTCTTCGTTAGAGGATCGAGTGAAAGTTGAACCTTGTCCGGCACAGAGATCCCAGTGCAAGAAAACGCTAAAAATCGAAGGAGCATCTAGCTAACGTCGAAGGTTGCGGAATGGTTGGGAAAAAAACGGCAGCAATCGGGCTGCAAGGCCCGAGAAACGGGGACCGGACGGAAGCAGATCGAAGAGGATAGAGGACTGTGCTCTCTCTGTTCGACTCGTGCGAGTGTAGGTCGAGCAATGGAGTCCCACGTGGGCTCGAAGGGAACGGCGGACCAGCAGGAAGACGCGTTCCTGCTTTTGCTGCCGCGGCAGGACGACGAACTCGTTCGCACCGGCGCTGAGATGGAAACGGCGACGGGGACGACGACGCGACGGCGTCGTCCTTCGTCGACGAGCCGCGACTGCGCCGTTATAACTGCGGCTTGCGGTCGGAAACACGTGGGAACCTGCGGCAGAGAAGCCTCTTCGCTCTCTGTGCTGGCCTAAGAGTGGCCTCGACGGTGTGAGACCGTGCCGCCGCGCCGCGCCGCACCGTACCGCGCCGTACCCGCCCGGATTCTCTGCAGTTTTCCCGGAAAAATCGCCTCGTGCGAAAATTCGTTGCAACTGCTGACGTTTGTCCCAGGTTTTTAACGCTTTCACGATCGCGCCAATAACCTTAAAAATTTCATGAAATTAACGCCAACAAATCTGACGGAATAAAAATGTTGTAAACAGATATAAAACAGCTGCGTGTGATTTTTCATTGCAATGAAAACGTATCTATTATTTCAGAAAATGATCATTCCCCAAATCCTGTGTCGCATGAGAGCATACGAATACTTGTAGTCCGTTTGCTATTCGAAGAAACTATTTTCCGGAGCCCCGGTCGAATGTCTCGCGGCGACTTAAAGCCATCGCTGGCCCCAGCCAGCCGTGAGATGACGTTGTGTGCGCAACGTCCCGTGGGAATCCATACCCGGCCGCACCAAGTGCGACACAAAGGAGATCCTCCCGCCTGCTCGGGGCTGCCCTACGAATCCCTTCCGTGTTTTTCCACCCCGGACCAGGCTGTTCCTGATTCTACTACGAATCGGAGAAATCCCGGCCCGTTAGGCGACATATGGCGTCCACGGGAACGTTACGCGACTCGGGATAGTGTCGGACCTTTTCCTGCTTCGAGTGGAAACGCTAACTGGGGAGGAGCAGCCGGTGACCTTTCGAATTGCTCTGGGAAAAATCCTCGCTGGCCACGAGTTACCAGACTCGGCACTCTGCTCTTCATTTTCTACTTTCTTCTACAGAAATTGCTCCGGTAATCCGCGGAATTTCTTCATGTTAGTCTGTTCATTTTAATCTATTACTTTTGATCCGCCAAGTTTAGCCTGTTTGTTTTAACCTGTCAATTTTAACGTGTTAATTTTAACCCGTTAATTTTAACCTGTTAATTTTAACTTATTAACCCTTAGCGATGGCTCTGAGGCAGTAGAAATATTTATAGCCCATTTATTGTTTCAAAAATCGATCTTTCCCCAACCCTGTATGTGTCTACAGCAGTCGAAGGACTGACGCTGCCAAGTGCAGCGACCCTAAGCTCCGAGATCGGCAAACAGACGTCATCAGATCGGCACAGCGAGCACGGAAACTGAGGGCCTCGGCTGGGCCGGAATGAAGAGGTTTCGCGACGAAAGGAGAGCCCTAAATGATAAATATGAATCGAGTGACCGAACGGGATGGCAGCCGGCCGCGAGACGCTAATCGAGATCGATGAATCAAGTCGAGTTAATCCTCGGAGGCTTTCGTTGGCCCACATCGTCACGGTGAAAAAATCATCGGCGGAATGAAGACATGGAGCTCCCTGGGCTGCGTTCCACCGTGACCTCGAGCGCGTTAGCAGGATTAGTCCCCCGGTAGGTGATCACAGCGAGACGCAACCGGGCCTCGAGCCTCGGGCCCCGGGCCCCCGTGGACCACTCGAAACTGGTTCCTAAAATGGTCCAGGAGCGTTCCACGCGCGCGCGAGACCGTACAGTAGTGACGGCGATTCGTCCGAAGTGTATCGACGTGTATTCGTGTTCGGAACAACGATCCGGAATAAAATCTATCGATATTATCGATATACTCTCGTCTACTTTATTCGTCAGCTTTTTTACCAATATTTATAATTCACCCGTGATGGAGCAATTTTGTTCTGTCGCTTAAATAAATCAAGTTCAATCAAACATCGATACATGACATTAAATAACAATTTATATGCCAGTTAAATATCAATGAAAAAAGAGCAACCTAAAAATAAATTGATAAATAACATCGTAACAAGGCCAGCAAATTTGATTATTGGCTGAAGGGTTAAACGTCGACGCAAAATATCGATATTTGACCAGCAAAATACGAGCATCGCCATCGCGGCCGTACAGTCCGAGAGAGAAGGTCTCGCGAAAGCGGGCCAACTTGGCACCAAGTTGGGACTAAGTGGCGACTATCCGAGGCCCAAGTGGGGACCTCCGTCTCCCACCAAAGAGGGCCACCAGCACCGTGTCACCGGGTTACGGTAGCGTGTCCACGTTTGCTCGTGATCATTTCGCGGATAAAAGGGACCGAATAAATCCGGATTAAGCCGCGGAAGACGTGCCCTCGCTACACGGGGTTCCGGGATGCCGTTTAGGGGGCTCAGCACGTGGAACGACGTAACCGAGTTGCTCTTCCACGGGCACCGGGGCTTTCGTGGATCCAGATTTCGACCGCGATCCTGTTTTCCTCCGGACCCCTGCTTGTTGATCTTGGCGCCGAGAGCCGCTACCGCACATTATCATAAGTAGATCGAGCTCGCGCGATCCACTATGAGATCTGTGCGAAGCCCTCGATCGCGCTGTCGCGATTCGACGCGGGTTTCGCTTCCTTAAATCCCACGTGCTCGAATGGCGCAGCAACGAGCTGTCGATTTTTACATTGTCTCGAAGAATATGGCTTCCGGAAAGCGAAATTTTTATTTTTTAAATTAACAAAGCCTCAGCTCGGGCGAAATAAGTAGACCCTCCAACGTCGACGAGTTCTACGAGGATCGCATAGTATAGAAGACAATCGAATCAGGAGCTTCGGGAAGTGTCCTTTAACTGTGATGCCTGGAAATCAGCGGAGCAAAATCTATATTCGCGCAGACGGCGTTTATTTACGAGCGACATATGCAAATGCGAACGAAATCGAAACTCCGAACCGGATTTTCACTTTACTTCGCTTTACTCGCAGCCTGATAGATCCCTATTCGATTCCGGTTCCTTCCAGCCAGTCTATAAAACTGCGGATTTACAGACGCGTCGCGTCTGTCTGGCGAGAATCGGCCCCGGAGGAGGATCATCGATTCCGGACGATCGAAGAGATCGAGCATTACTCTTCGCTCGCGATTACATTAGCGAGAGATCGAACGTTCTGACCTTCCGGTGACGCAATCTTCCACTGTCGAACTTGCTTCCAGCACGAAATCGATAGAGACCGCGTTCGATTTATCCCAAACAGAGTTTGGTATAGTTTCTGTGTCTTCGTTGACGAGCGAAGTATGAAAACGTATGAAATATGAGTTCATCGTGGAAATAGCAGGCACTAAGTACAATTGAGAGTGTAGAAAAATTTCTAAGATTAACTTATTTTTCGTCATATAGGACTGACGCCGCTCGTCAACTAGGGGTACGATTATGCCATTTGTCGAGGGGCTCGTTTATCGCCAACAGAATTAGGCAGAATACGCGAGTAATAGATTAGTTTTGAATAAAAACTAAGAGAGAAAGAAAGAGAGAGAAGAATTCAGTGAACACTGGCTTTTCGAAGTTTCCTACGGGCCGAAGGGCTCATTCGAGAACTGCTTGACGACGAGCCACGCGACGTACCTTTCAAGGTGAGCGGGATTCGTCTTTCGAAAAAAAAAACCTCGAAGTATAAAGTGGAGGTGTGCTCTCCCTCCCCCTTGGCCTCTCCCACTCGTTCTCCTGCATATTCCGAGAGTAGCCGGCGCGCGCGTACTCCGCATCGCGCGACGCGGGAAAATCCTGCCGGAAAATCCCTCGCGATCGCGTGGAAAACTATTGCGCATCCAACTAACTTTTATTTTTTATATTGTTACTGATATCTGGACTGCAAATTTTATGCGTTTGCAACGAAAACGTATATGATTTGCAACGGTAAAAATATTAAAAGAAATTGAGAACAGTGATCTGTCAATTTGGAATTATTAAAAGGATTAATATACGAATACAATATTTTATTATTTTTTGAGGCATCGTTAAAAATGCAAAAGTTACTTCGAGTCTATAGTTATTCACTCTGTTATACATATTTTTGTCGAGATATTAATTTCGATGCAAACTTCCATTTCCATTCTAGAACGAATATGCTGCTGTAAGACGCGCGAAGGCTTCTTCTAGACAGCAGAATGCGAGGGTTCGCCAGAAGCAGCCGCGAATTTCCGAAAAGAAGAGACGGGGTGGGGCGACCATAACCTTCCTCATGGTCGCGTCCGGGTTAGCTACTGTCGAGAGAGAAGCTCGGTGGACGCGCAGTCTGAATCCAGCATGCAAAAAGCCGCCGGTGGATTCTGGGCACTTACGGAGGGTGGTGGGCCTCCGAAACTGAGAGAAGAGGGAGAGGGGTCCCGGGCGTCATGGGCCCCGGGGCCCGGGGAACTGGTCGGACGACATTTCCCGCGTCTCGCGAGGTGCCGCGAGTCTACCGGGACGGTTTGGTCCCGAGGACCCCCGGGCTGACTTCGATCGACTTCCATGCTCGAATGTTCGACGCGTCGCACAGGGGTGACGTAAGAATCTTTTTTTTTCGGTCAATCGGAAAATCGGGGGTGGCTCTGGCTATATACAGGGTGGCCCACGCGACTGTTTCGGATCGTAACTCCGTTAAACTTATTCGCGAAAGAGTGGCGAAGGAGAAAGATGAATGGCTGGAAGAGCGCTACATCTGCAGGCCTTTAGATTTCTTTCTCAGTGCATCGATGCAAGTAACAATTGCATCGTTTCTTTGGATGGAACTGTATATGCGGAGATATGTGTCGAGGCATTTGTTCTGTGAAGTTTATGAGCATGTTCGTTGGAAGTAAGTAGTTGGGAGACTGTTCCCAAATCGCGTATTAGAGCGGTAGCCCCGTGGCCGCGTCCATAGGTGTAGATGGTCTAAGGTGGCGGGCTAGAGGCACGTCGAACGCCGACTCAGGAGAGGCGGCGAGAGGAGCCGTGGAGTCGAGCGAGATATCCAAGAGGAAGGAGCCAGGTTGAGGTAAGGCTCTCGAGCGGCGCGGAGGTTAAGAGCGCGAGAGAGGGGAGACGGTCGAGTTGGAGGCGGCGGAGGAGGGATGTCGAGAGAGCGAATGCAAGAGAGACGAGAGAGGAGAGACGAGAGGAGAGTAACAGGCTGGGAAGGAGGAGGATTCGAGGAGGCGGCCTTGAGAACGCGGAGAGAGCAGAGCGCGAGGCAAAGAAGAAGAAGAAGAAGATGAAGAAGAAGAAGGAGCAGAAGAAGAAGACGAGGAGGAGGAGGAGGAGGAGGAGGAGGAAAAGCAGAGAGAAGAGGCGAGGAGAGGAGAGAGAAAGAGAAAGAGAGACCAGCCTGAGCCAACTCCAACTCCAACTCCAACGCCAACGAACTGCTTCACTGGCAAATCACTCGCGGTTCTCATCCCTGGCTTCGATTCTTTATCCGTGAATTAATGAACCGAGGACACGTAGGAGCGCCGCTCGGCGGAGGCGCGGCTTTCTGCGCTCGGCGCAGCCAAGGAGTCCCGCGACGCACCCTGGACCATTTACCCCGAAAACGTGGAGAAAATTCGTTTGAGAAAAATGTCCAAAACTCCTACCCTCGCTAACACTAGCCAGCGTTTTCCTTGCAAACAGCAAACGTTGGAAAGAAATGAAAGAGAAAAGAGCTCTCGACTTTTTAAACGAAAAGCTGTGCAGCTCATTCCACCGTATGAAAGAGTATGCCAAAACGAGTTCATTCGCGATATGATTTGCGAGCTTCAAGGTCGCACAAGGTCAAACAGAAAACCACGCGTTGTTCATGGAGGCTTTCACGGTTGAATCATAGCGGGTGGCAATGAAACACCTATTTGCCAGATGGCAATAACTATGATTCGACAATGCTTGTTACCGGTTTTGGGTGCCTCCCGCCCCACAATGCATCGCGCTTCTTCCACCAGAAATCGATGGAGCGGCTTGGCTCTCCTAGCGAGGATTCGCCGATTGTCGGAAGCGAAATCCTACGACGGAACTCGCCGGTTTTCTGGTACCGCTGCCGTTGACGCTGCTACCGCTTCCGACGCGGATTTCGCGCGCGTAGTTCGCTCTGCACGCGACGCAACCAGCCGCATTATGCAATCCGGATGATGTAAGAATCGCGACGCGAACCTGGTCGCGACGCCGCCGCCGCCGCGAGAGTCCTTTCGGATGATCCGCCGTGAATCGCGACTGCGAAATTACCGTTGCCTCCGACGGTTCTCGCGCGCGCGCGCGCTTTGGTTGCGACACCGCGTTCCACGGGCGAACCTTGCACGCCTGGAGAACAACTCCGGCTGCTATTTCCAGGTTCGGATGGTTCCGCGAATCCGCCGGAACAATCCAGCGGAGGCTAGATTTAGAGCGATCGTATTTGGAGCACGGCCTTGTTACGCCGATCAGAGTGAAACGAAACTGCCAGATTTCTCCGGAGCGATCCAGGAACGAGCGCGCTCGGAACCGTAAAGCGAATTCGAGGCGCGAGATGCGAGCCTCGGCCGATCGCCGTTTTATGTAACGAATAGGAAATATTTCGAAGAATGTACATATATCCTCCGATTACGCGACTCTTAATGAACCGCTATTTGCCTGAGTCGACTACGTAACTATCTAATTGGTTACTGAATCCGATACCAGTGCAGCAGCTCTTCCAACAGTCTCACCGGCGTTGGACTGCCGGCTGAAACGTCGCGTGGTCCTGTCGCCGGTGACGTCACGGTTCAGCCGGCAGTCCGGCAACGCCGGAACCGTTCAAACAGCTGCGCGCGGGCATCGGACGACGTCGCCGACGTTCGGATCACGTGACGGACGGGGTGGGAGAAGGAATTGACTGCCGCTGGTCCAAAATCACGTGATCCGAACGCGACCGGTGACGTCATGTTTCGGCAGACAGCCCGGCAACGGTTCCTCGAGAACCTCTGGACGGAAACGGGCTTCGATTTTGCGCGCTAAGGCCAGACGAACCGAACGAGAAGCAAGATCTCGGAGGGTTCCAGGCCGAGGACTGCAACGGCGACACTCCCAAGGCCCGCGCAGGAGCCAAGGCTGCGGATCCGAACAAAGAGTGACACACTTTCAGGATTCGGCCGGCAAAAGGCGAGACTCGGCGCCGCGGGAGGCGCGCGAGATGAGAACCGCTGACCCGTGAGAGAGTGTGCGCGACGACGCAGGTAGGTCGGTTGAACCCACGGCTCTCTACGGAATATACAGACACTTGGCGAGATTCGCGAGGTCACGTGCTGCATTTGGACAGGCAGCGCTAATTTCATTATTTATAGCCGAAGCTTCGCGATTCGCCGATCGGCCATTATTCCCGGTCGTGCAACGACACCGCCGCGCCGCGCCGCGCCGCGCTGCTCCGGTAGCCGAGAGGCTCGCAGCCGCGTGGAAACACGGCCTAGAACACAACCGGAGAGGAGAGACGATCGTCTTCGAACCAGTCGAGGGAACGACGCCGAGTTTCGATGAGCGGCATCGGCTGAAATAGACCGGACCGCGGTCAAAAATAAAATCCGCTCGAATCCACGAGGAAGCAACAGCTAGCCGCTCGAAATCATCCTAAACATTCGATATGCCGAGGGCTGCTGCCTCGACCGCGTTCGATCTCGATGCGATTGCGATAGTCGTCGAAACGAACGATCGAGTAAACGACGAAATCAGGCTGACGGAAAACTAAAAAGAAACATTCTAAATAGAAAGACGCGAGTAGCTCGTGGGGAGCAAACGAGCGAAGAATCTCCAGCGTTCTCGCAGCCAACTTGTCGCGCCGATTAGGCAGGGAACAGGTGACACTTGTGAATCATTCGCGCGCGTCTCGTCGCGATTTCTGGCGCGGGTCTCGCCGGACCTTTGGGAGGCGGGAGATCGAGCTTTTGGAGCGCATGATTGATGAGTGGGAATCGGCGCGCGCTGCTCGCCAAAGGTGTCCGATTCCCTAGGCTATCGAACGGCCGGTTTATCGGCCGGCCGAGAGATTCTTATCGCCGGGAACCAGTTGTTAACACGCCGGACACGCCAGACACGCCGCGTTGTCCGCAGCTTTTCGAGCGCGACTGCGAGAATCCGCTTTCAATTAGGAGCACGCCGGTCTCCGCGGATCTATCGCCGAAGAAGATCCCGGGAATCGGGCCAATTATCGCGCCGTTTTCGCGGAGGGACAGCGACAGCGCGGTTTATCGGGCTATGAAACGGTTATCGCGCGGTGATCGATTCGCTGCTGAATCGCAGCCGCTTCTGTCGCGAAGAGAACGCAGCTACGACGAATTAGAGGATCGCTGGACGGAGCTAGGATAGTCTTCGTGGCTCGCCAAATTGCACCTGTCTAGCCGAACACCTGCAATTCGTCGGTAAACCCTGACTCAGGCGGTCCGTCCGTCCTCGCATTGTCGCCTCGCCGTTTCTCCTCGTCTCCCTCTTCATGGTCCCGTTAGCTGGAGACCGACGCGACGCTCCGACACGTATACCTGGCCCGGGATTAGGTTTATCTGCCGGACGAGGTAGGCTTTGAAAGTAATTGGAAGGGACCGAAGAAGCTACCGTGCGAATCATCGGCTAATCGAGCGCGTCCAAAAGCTGCACGCTCTCGACCAACGACGGTCTTCGTTTCGTTTGACGAGGTTTAGGGCTTAGACCGTATACAGGGTGTCCGGCCGTTAATACTCAACGCGGAATGTAATCGCGCAAATGGTTGAAAGGAAGTACTCAAGAACGTCCATTGTCGACGTTAACGACTTGACGTATCCCGTAAGATGGGTCAGTCATACTAAATCTCGATGAATAAAATAAGATTACGAGGGGTAATGTCCATTTGTTTGACATATTCTTCTGTAGCGTCGACGGTTCGCAAGATACACGACCGATTTAAATGAGTTGCCCTGTATACGCTGCAAGGTTTCGGGGCTCGCAAGGCAGGGTTGCAATAGAAAGTTCTATGTTTGGCTAGGAGTGGCAAAAATATGGTCGAGAGAGAACATTAAGGCACTCGGTACCTTGGAAAGATCCCCTGCTCCTTCCGAAAGTTCTCTCTCTATCGTGCTCACCCCATCGTCTCGCATTTTACCTGACGAACGCGTTGAAACAGAGGCGATACTGGCGACGAGGGATCTGCATTTTTGTAGGAAAACTTCAACGGCGAGTAAGCGTTCGATTTTTCTGGTTACCGGTTCCAGCAAAATAAAACCAGCATGAAAATTCATGAGGATTCGTAATTTACAGGCTTTCTGTGCCCCGGCGAATGCATAAAAATCGGCAGTTTCGTAATTCCGCGCGTATAGGGCGTGTAGTACACGCGATGATTCAAATTCGTCCGTCTGATTTCCGTGGAAAAATCGACGCGTGAATTTGCCGCTTGGAACGACTCGGCAAAAATTTATTCTAAACATTCAGCGCTATAGCTTTATTAAATTTTTATCTCCCGGAATTGTTCATATTTTTATATCGTATGTTTTATTATATGCTATTGCACGATGCTTATAAAATGAAAGGTTATGATCGAGAAACGCGATTCGCGAGGAGGAGCGATGGCCGCGGACCTGCCGCGAGGATGCCGGCAACGGTCTTATCGGCCTGCTCTAATGTTTACAGCCTAAATAGCGGATAGCGCGAATGGTATCCAAAGGGGCACCACTATCTAAATCCACTTGATCAAGATGCGGTGGTACGCCGCGCCGGTAGGATCGCCGGTTGCCTAGGGTGTTGTTCCGTGTGCACGCACGTGCATTCCAGTTTTCAGGCTCGCCTTGAACCTGCCCGGTTGCTTCAACAGTTTCACGTGAAACTGGAACCGACCAGCAATACGGCTTGATACGCTGCTTGCACACGGCTTTATGCTCTACGCGAGCTGCCCGGCCTGGCCCGACATCGCTTCGCGTGCCTCGCCGCGCCGACGAAACGAGCCTTTCCTCTTTCCACGGTGTTCACTCGTCGTCGTTCAACGATTCGCTCGAACCGCGACGATACCCGCGAATCGAGTACAACTCCTCGATCAGTGGATCGTTCCACTGGAACGAGATAGAGATCGCTGAGATCCTCGTTGGATTGAATCCTGTCCAATCTACGACCGACTATTTTCGACATCTGATTAGCACTGTTTAGACCCTGGCTTGTTAACCCATTCCCGTGCCGTTTGACTAGAGGTTTTGGACCAAAGAGCGCCCCACGATCGAAACTCGAACCGAGCAATTACGACTCGCATAATTAAACGATTACCAACGTCAGAATTTTTCCTAATTCGCAGAGCGGCCGTGCAGCTGCCTGTGTAAATTTCTCCGAGCGTCTACGCCTATGCCACTTTCCACGTCCTTGCGACCTAGGTAGGTCCTCGAAGGTCCTCGAGGTCGTAAATTTTCTCTCCGGCCATTGTTCCAGGCCCTAAAACCGACGACCCTGAGCCTGGAAAAAATTGGTCGCTGCAAATGGTCGACGAGTTCTGTGCAAAGCATCGTCGCATTGAAATCCAGTAAACTAGCCGAGAAAGAACCGAGGATGCTGGTTAAACCGAGGGAACCTGGTTCTGCAACTGTGTCCGGCAGAAGTTGATAGGGACAGCCTGTTCCAGCGAGCTAACGAGCAACGATTTTTATAATTATCCAGAGATACACTTTGTGCGAGAAATTCCTTTCTGACCTTTCGCCGGGTAATACCGACGCCGGCGTAGGATGTTGGAAAGTTATTATGAATATTAATGGGACAGTATTGATCCCTCATTTCCATAGACACGAATACCGATTCCATCGGAAACTGTATTCAGCGTTCGCGATATTTTCTGCGCGGCGTCGCGCGGCGAGGCGAGGCGAGCCGCGGTTGAAAAATAAAAAGTTCGCGCACGCCGCGAAGCCAAGGTGGCGATTCAGTTTGTCGCTGAGAGCGATCAAGGTCCTTCTCCTTCTTATTCTGCCGAGGAGAGGCCGCGATAAGATAAGCCCCAACGACGGCGTTCGACTTCCGATCGCGTTCCGTAGTCACCGCTCGTTGCCTCCCTGTTTTCAACGCAGTTTCTTTCGAATATCAAGCGAATCCGAGCTGCTCGCCGAGGCCCTAGATAACTTCGCGGCAACGTTTCGGCTACGTGCGAGAACCCATCGACTCAGGAGTTACCCGATAATTTCAAGTGTCCTAAAAATAGCCGCCGGCCATTATCTCTGCCAATAAAAACTCGTATTTCCTCGTATCTTGCGCGCAGACATCGACGACGACGCGCAGATAGCATAACCGGCATAATCCACCGTCGAAAAGATCGATCGATGCTCGACGGCTACATTAATAAAAGATCCAGCGTGCAAGTTCTCGCGAGAGAAATCGCCTCTTCTGCCGAGCCGATGCTGCAAACTATTGTATTCGAATGAAACCAAGAATAAAGTTCACCTAAAAAGATATAGATGAACGAGAAATGTGTGTGTGACCGGGGTCCTAACCCTTACACTCGGGCAATAAAAAGCGTGGCCCGCTAATTGGCAAGCATTTCGTGTCGAAGAGACGGCGACTCGAGGTCTAAATTAGCGCGAGTGGACGCGTATCTCTGGGTCCGCTATTTTTAGGCTGATGCCCCTTATTATCGGTGGCGGATGGGTCCAGTTTCGTCGAATCCATCGAAGACTACAGAGACACGGGAATGGCGAGGCGAGGCGAGGCGAGGCGACGCGGCCGGGCATAGGTGGCTCGTCGAATGTAGCAGCGTGGAACGCTTATGTTAATGAGCCCTCGCGATTACCAGACGGGGCAGCGAGCAGGGAGAGATGATGTCGAGCCGATAGAGACGTCCAGACCGGATACAAGGAAGGTCGAAGGAGAAGAACCGGATAATCGTCACCGTGCTAGCCACGCACCGGGTTTCGCCTATCGGGCCGTTCCGAAGTCTGCCCGTTCTCCAGACGAGGAAGGAAGTTCGCGTTCTGCGCGTACACCTGCGCAACGGGCGCCTCCCACCTGCGGGACACCTGAACTTACCGATGGAACCGCGAGTGCTCGAGCTTGATGGGCACCTGACTCGCGAACATGTCCACGATAATGCACCGATAAGCGATCGATGCAACTTTCGCTTCCACTTGCGGCGAGGCGTTCGATCGCAGAATACTTTTCGCACGCAGAGACCACGCCGTTTTCGAGAGGATTAGTGCCGAGATATTAAACCCGACCGAGAAATAAATGATTAACCAACTAACCTGGGTGAACAGAGCGTCCTTCGGTGGACGCACTTACTCGCGGCACGTTCGACCGCGCAACGGTCGCCAGGAACATCCTGGCGGAGCTATGATAACGGATTCTCCGGGAATACTGTTACTACGCCCGAGAGAGTGGGCTACAGACTGCCAAACGATTCGCATGGAACGAAGTATCGGGCCGTAAAAGAATCGACAACGGGAGCCAACGATTCCACAGACTTCTGGGATCGAGATCTTCTAGAAAGACTATAGCTCTCTATCTAAGATAGAGCTATTCATCCAACGCGAACATGAAGACTCGCTTAACCCTACAACGACCCTTCCTGTTTTTCGACATAAGCAACATTTTGGCCAACTTTGACCGACGGTAATTCTGTAAAAAATTGTCGTAGGATGACGACTTTGCTCTTAAATTAAACTTTGAAACCTCTACTTTAAGACAGTATTTCCGGATTTTAAGTTCGATACACCCTCGCCACTGTAACCCTGTAAATGTAATGCCATGTTTGTCACAGAAAGTTGTCAAGTTTGACGGAATGGAAGGGTGGCTTTAAAGTTGTGTAACTTTGCAGGAAAAAATCGCAGCTACGTTTCTCTTTTTTTAAATTGAAGGGCAAGGATGAAATTTTGTTCCACTGCAAGCGGCATCCCCGAAAAAAATTTTACGAGGTTTGGGCAGTTCGTGAAACTTGACAATTTTCGATACGACGAGCTGTACGCGTAAGGCCTCGCATTTAAAGGGTTGGAGTGGCGAGGGCGCACGCGAATGTTCCAATTTCGCCGTGGACCGAAGAAATCGCAGAAGGAGCATGCGTGGCGTCTGCGAGAGGCTGCGTTCGGCCCGGAATTTCCTCGAGCCACGCGATCCACCTTCTTCAGGAAGCTCGCGTGACCGTTGCTCGAGGGAAAGCGACGTCGGTTGGCGGAAACATGTTCGCCGGTGGCGCGAGTGCCGTTTCGCGTGACGAAAAATTGTTACGGTCGACGTAACGACAGATTATTTATTTATATCGCGCGGTAGGTCCTCTAATCGCGGTTGGATTCACTCTCTTCCCGCGCGCTCACATCCTCGAGCGAAAAAGGAAGAGAGAGGGAGGGAGTTTTGAATTCATCGGCTTGCGAGGTGTTCTTCGATTCGCGACGATCGACGTTCTGCTCGATGAAAAAGCCGAGGGAAAAAGATGGAACGGCAAGAAAGTGAGATAAAAAGAGAGAGAGAGAGGGAGGGAGAGTGAGAGAGATCTGTCAAGGACGAGGCTCGCGCTGCGGCGGCTACAACGCGAGACACACGGCAGAGGAGACGGAACTTTGCACGAACGGCAAAAATAAGAGAGTACGCAGAGAGCGCGCGAGCAACTCTCCAGAGAGATTTGCATAAACAGGCAATCAAAGTTCAAATCTGCGCGCGGACGAAAGATAAGCTGGCCGATGTCGGCCGGGAGATAGCGGTCTTTGTTCCGTGTGCGAACAAACATGCAAATTTCTTCGGCTTTTACATCGCGCCGGGCTCATTACCGGGAATCATTGCCGCGCGATCGATGCGGAATGGGCCTCGCAAGCTGGGACGATCGATCCCGCGGAAAGACGTTCTGCCCCAAAGGTCGACGGAATCGAGCAACAACCCCTTCGAAAGCTTGTCGCGGAACTCGCCTCGAACCCAACTCGGAAGGTAACGAGCAGCGAAGGAGATCGATAGGGGACGGTATCGGCGTCGCAGAGAATCAGAAATCAGTTTTACCTGAAGTAGTGGGATCCGAACGGCGAACAATAAAAGGGGTCGTTGTGCATGTGCGGCTGGCCTGGTACTCCGGGTCCCTGTGGATGGGTATGCGGGCCCATGGGGCCGGTGGGCCCCGGACCGCACATCCCGGGCGCCCCTTGGGGCTGCATGCCGGCCGGGCCCATCATGCCGGCGGCGGGGCCCATGGGATGGGGTCCGGGGTGGTGCGGCGAGCCGACCATGTGGGGTCCTGGGTGGTGAGGGTGCGGCGATGGTCCTCCGCCGCCCATGTGGGGGTGCGGGGCGTGCGGCGATCCGCTCATCATTCCGTGGGGCGGCATCGGGTGCGGACTCGGCGAGGCCCCGTTCAGGTGGGGCCCGCCGGTGACACCGCCGTGAGGGGTCGGCGGGCCGCCGTGGGTCGGCGTGGTCGCCGGCTGCGGCGGCGGCAGGTTAGGGGGTCCGGATGGTCCGGTGGCCGCGAGCGGCGGCAGCGGGCCGTTCGCCATGTTGTTCAGCTGCGTGAGCGAGGCCGCTGCCGACGCCATCGCCTGCAAGGGATTCGTGGCGCCGCTCGTCGTGTTGACGACTAGACCGCCGGCGCTGCCGATGCCCGGCCCGGCGCTGTTCGGGCCAACCAAACTGCTGCCGGGGTTCAGCCCGTTGTTCCCGGCGTTTCCGTTCCCGTTGATGCTGATGTTGATGTTGCCGTTGCTCGAGGCGTTCGGGTTGTTGTTGGTGTTCGCGTTGCTCACACCACCGCCGAGTGATTGCAAGGACGGCGGCAGCGGTGGCGAGCCGGCGGGGGGCGCTGCCGGGCCCCCGAGGCACCGGCCCGACGGACCGGAGGCGGTTACGCTGCTGGGTGCTACCGGCACGCCGGCGTGGAGTGCTATTCCACCTGGGGGGCGCTGTGCCACCCTTACCGGCATCACTCCCCCCTCCACGACGCCCTTCACCCTCTCCTCGAACTCCCGCCGCCGATGATTATTGGGGTACGAGCGCGGGAATCCGTCTCTCCGAAGCCACCGCTGCTGTCCCTGTCCTCGTCTTAGCACTCGCCTCGCTCCTGCGAGATCCTCTTCGACGGCCCTCGATTCCTCCGCGAGACGATGCCTTCGCCGATGAGAAAAGCCCTGCTGCGATCACCTCGAGTTTCCACCGCAAGAGCTCATCGATCGCGAGCAGCCTGGTTTGCACCGCGGTTCCGAATGGATCGTCGCACTTTACGCTCCGCGTGCGTGCACTCTGTCGAGCAACCACGTGTCCTCGGCACGGACGGAAGGGACGGAGCCTCGTGCGTCGCTCGGTTCGAGTTGCCCCAGCGGGACCACCGTGACTGCGTCAAGAGTCTCTCGACTTGGCGGAGCAGGAGCGTTTTCGATCGAATCGATGCTCGGGAAGCTGGCACGAAGATCGACGATTCCGATGAATGATTCCAGGACGATGATCGATCCGCCGGCTAAAATTCGCATGATACCTTGTTCGAATCGGGTCCTACCTAAAGTCAGGGGCTGCTTCGACAAAGCCCGTGAACGAACGCGAACACCGTAGACGGAGCACAGAAGATCCCGGCGAAGTCGCGGCGATCACTATCACACCAGTACACTAACCTTATCGATTCTATCACACACTCGGCTATATACCTCTACGTATACAGCTTGTTTGTACGTGGAGAACGCGAATCGGCCTATCTACGGACACTGTAGGGGGGGAAGTTTAGTGGCAGCGGTCGTCGAGGCATCCGCGGGGGCACGTGGCCGTCGCGTCGTCGGCGTCGCGGCGCGCACCTACGCCGCGGACCAGCAGCAGCAGCACAACACTTCGCCTCCCGCTCATCCTGGCGCCCTTCTTCTCTTCCTTCTGGCAGCAGCAGCTGGCTCCCGCGGGATCGTTCGCATCCCGTGCCACGGCTTCAGTCGCCGCTAGGCGACACGAACACCAGGGCCACGCGGCCGCGCTGCTCTCTGGCCGGCTGACCGCCGCGTTTCCGCATAGTCTGCGGCTCAACTTCTAGTGCTGGCCAATCTCCTCCAGCCTAACCAACCACCGGCGAAGAGAGTGAAGCCGCGACCCGGACGACCTCGACACCCTGGCCCGCCTCGCTCGCCGAAACCTCCTGGCTGCCAGGAGCCAGGACACGCGACCCTTCGAGGTCGGTTCACCGAACTGTACCGGGTGTCACTTGCGCACTTTGGAAAACCACCGCCGTTTCGACACTGTGCCGGGGGACAGGGGACAACGAGCAGCGGACACCACCGTGTGGACGCGGGACGGGAGCGCGCGCGCTGCGTGTGTCACGAAGCTACGAGCGGCACGGTTCGCGTACGCCTGTACACTCGACGAGAGCAATCGCGTTACTGCGGAGCGGCAGGCGTGGCGGCGCTGCGGTCGCACTCGAGCTTTCGAGGACAGAACCGCCGTGGAGGGGAACGGAGCCACGCGAGGACGCCGAGAGGGGGTAGCTTGAACCGAAGCCACCGCGAAAGGAGCTGTACCTGGTGGAAGGGGCTGCCTCACGCACCGACGACAAGGTGGGGAGCCACGTGAGCGCCCGATGCCCGATGCCCGATGCCCAATGCCCGATGCCCGATGCCCGATGCTCGGTGTCCACGCAACCGACGCGACGCGGAGCGGCTCTTTGCGTGCCACCCCTGCCTGAACGGACCGTGCCGACTCGACTAGACTCGACTCGACTCGACTCGACTCGACTCGACTCAACTCCTTGTCTTGCCTTGTCTTGCCATGCCTCGGACCCTTTGCCCTTTGATTCCTTCGCGATTTTACTCCGCCTCGACGGCTTTCCGCGGCCGTGACACCGCACGGCTTCCTTTCGGAGCTCGGCTATGGGCTCGCGAGAATGCGACTATTGCTTGGGGTTGTCACGGGTTTCGCCACTTCGGAAACTACCTGGTTTTCGTTAATCCCCAAAATGTACTTCTATCTGCACCGATTTTTACCCCTTGTTTATTACATAGTTGACCCAGCAACTATCGGCAATGCGAACATTAAGCTTGGAAATATTTCGTTGAATGTATTGGGAGAAATGTACAGGGTGTCCCAAATTTTTCCGTACATACTTCGGCGGGGTGTCCTACAAGTAACAGTAAGACTAAAGTATGGACTTTTTTGTTGTATCGCGCTTTACTCTTGGTTTGACTCGTAGAACACGTTACCGAAGTAGGTACAGAAACTCTTTAACTAGTTGTTGTTAAATACAATAATTGTCTTTGTTAGTAAAAAACTGTAACACACTATTTTGCAATGTAATAATCTCCTACATAACAGACAGATAAAAAGTTGGAAATTATATGAGTGACATAATGAACTCAAACGATGACACAACGAACCTAATTCTATTTTCAAGAGATATCGATATGCATATTTCCATTTCATGGAAATATAACGCGGTATTAAAATCGGTTTTGCAAATAATTTATCAAAAATAGTTGCGTATTTTTAAAATATGCATGTATTGTTATTAATCGCTGAGTTATATTTAATCTACAACAATGTGGATTAACGCTACGCAAGCGGCAGGGGTGATTTTCGACATTTTTGAAAGCGGGCAAATCCAGTTATATTTCCATGTTAATCAATTCGACAATTTGTTATTGATTCGAAGTGACTTAAAAGAGAACGATTCACTAAAAATATACGGGGTGAGTCATTTTACTATTTCATCCTAGTTTTTACGAAATACGTCTTGTATTGAAAACCCTCACGGTGAAATTACAAAACTAATCCATAAGAAATAGTCGACTAAATTCCTTGTCCAGGTTTGTCGTTTCCGTGAAACGCCATATTTTGCATTCAGTGCCAGGTTAACTGTTAATATTGCCCGAAGTGTTCCAGAAAAAGAAACCCTTAATATATCTTAACTGGCGAGCCCGACAGGCCACCCTACCTTTTAAGAGTTAATCCTGTTACCCGAAACTTCAGGTACTTTCTGTAGCATCCAAAAACTCGTTTCGCAGCACTCAATTACAACGAAGCAAAGCACAGCGTAGCGGAGTTCCAAGTTTGTTCTAGCAGAGGTTCATTCATTTGAGCGATGAACTTGCCGGGGAACAATCAAAGACGCTGGTCCGCAGGATCGGTCTTCGGAGTTTCACTTTCGCGATCGAAATCGCCGGTGGTCCCGAGGAACCCGGGCCAGGATTGATTCCGGCGAGATCACGGAAGCACAGAAATCCGATTTATCGCGTTCGGGGTCAAGTTGGCCACGTTTGCGCCGCGTGACGAAGAAGAATGGTCTTCCACGGTGACGCGCGGCGCGTGCGAAAGCGATCGCCGCGCGTCGGACGCCGCAGCCTCGGCCGCCATTTTTCCTTCTCCGATCCAATGATTAATCATCCCGTTAATTTCTGAACGGGATCCAGGGGAATTCGCGAAAACGGACGGCGAATCTCGCAATGAAATTCAAGCGAAGAAGCCGCCGAAGAGCTCTCGCGCGAAACGGAATTATTAAAGCGACGCCGCCGTAAATTTGCGGAGCCGCGGGGGTGGATTCGCAGGCTTTCCGCGGCGCCATTTTTTCGTAAATCTAGTTTCGAAAAGGCCGCCGCGACTTAATAACTGGATTACCGCAGAAGTAATTTAGGATTAAAAAGTAATCGACCGGGTATCGTTCCCTTCCGGTAAGGAAATATCCTACGGTCTCGCCGCGGCGCCCGATACCAGATTAACCGGATGAAGAAAAATGGGAGCGCCTGGGAAAAAGGGACGGATTTCGAGCGTCTGCAAGAAGAATGGGAAATTCTTTTTCCCTCGACCTAATCGCCGGCGGTACACGTGTTGCGATATTCTACGTTTCTCGCGACGAAAATTATTTCGGCGTCGTCGCAAGGCTTAAAGTCATGCTGCTTGCACGTCGATCGCTGGCTACGAGGAGACGAGGTTTTATTACGTGCAAACGTTCGTCTCCCTGCATAAAAGTCGCAGGAGTTTCGACGACTTTCGAAGAAGCCTCGAGAACAATCCGAGCGGAAATCTCGAGAGCTGTTCTCACCTGCGACGAGACGATGATCGCGCAGCCATGGACTCCCGCGAGAGCGTGCACGGCCGAAATTCTTTTCCGGGGCCGGCCAGGCTACTCCAGATTGTCGAGAGTGAGTGGAGCAGGTTCGAAACGGTACAAAGCTAATAACGCGGCCCTAACCGCGGCCTAAGGAGCGGGACAGAGGCTCAGGTAACTCGGTACTCGCCACGCAGGTAGAGTTTGAGACAAGAGGTATCATTGTCCGAGTGCCGGGACGCCGCAAGGCGACCGTTTACAAAGCCCTGGAAATTCCAGGTATACCCGAACGTTCAACGGAAAATAACAAAGTTTCCCTGTCCCGTTCCCCGCACCCTCGCCTACGTAGCGAGCCGTCGTCTCATTTTCATCGGCAAGCAGTACACTTTCCCTAAGAAACAAATAATTCGTCGTTTTCGCTAGTTTCTGATCAGCACGAAATATAACTCGAATTTCTATTTCTATAATTATTCCTTAACATAAATAGAACATAATTATTGTTTAATATAATTAAAGTATAATTGTTCTTTAATATGATCAGAAAATAACTATGATTATATTAAAGAATAAGGTCTCAAGAACAGGAAGATCATCGAGGTGCTTAAGAAACCGCAAAAGGGGTTCTAGATTCCGGTTGGCGGGACAAGCTGATAAATTTATCGGGTCTCGATAAAGCGGGGGCGACGATTCGGTCGCAGGGGGGTTTACATTGTTGGCATCGAAATTTCCAACACGTGGGTGGTGCGTTTCTGGTCTACACGACATGGCACGACCTTCTGGCACCGGCAGAAGCGCAGAGGAGAGGGGGCGAGCAGTCCGGTCCCTGGATAGACTACCAAGAATTCCCCGAGACCATTAATCTGCTCTCTGCGACACTCGGGCCCCGTTTCCCTGCCCCCTTTCCCGTCCGGCGCCCCACCTTTCGGTCAGGTAAGCGTGGCCAGGACCCAAGCCGATCCGAAAGTATTGTCCGAGGCCGTTGGCGAAACGAGCCAGGTTGTTGGCACCGATGAGAGACCGCTGTCGCGACCGGAAGCGGCCGCGATCGAGCCGCGAGGGGGCTAATTGGGCCCCGGGGACGCGATCATCGTCGCGGAGACGAACGCGATCTCCTCGGTTCGCGGGCCTGAGCCACCCGGACACGGGCAACGCGTCCGAGACGCGGTCAACGTCTTCGGGGTCTATCTTTAATCATTGATTTCTTGTTTAGCAGGCTGTTGCTGCCTCGGAGCTCTCTGCTCATTCTTGCTGCGAGGCGAGGAGAGACGGTAGGCGTCATCGAGAGCGGCCCGAGGAACCGTGAACGGCTCTGTTAGTTTCCAGATTAGTATCTATCCCTGATTCATCGAGGGGTAGCGTCTGCGAAGGCGCAGCGGCCTGGGAATGATAGTTTCTGACCAAAATTCAATCTCTCAAACGTCCTATTAGGACAGAGTGTTCTCTCCTCTGCACTTGTTTCGAAACCTCCAAATTTTATAGCTTACATTTTGTCGAAAAATGTGTGTTGTTGTAACTTTATTTTTGTATTTTGCTTAACAGAAATTATTGACTACTTGTCGAATTAGAATTGTAGGGTTACATGTCTCGATCCAGGTTCTCCAAATTACCGTATAATTTCACCGAGCAATTTGATTTCCCTTGACATAATTTTTTCTGTAGCTTTATAGTTGTCTAAACATTTTCAAATGTTTTCTTTATAGAACTTAAATATTAATGAGGGATATTAAAAAGTAATCTTATACACGGCTCTCCGCAGTGTTCACTCGGAAATAACCCGAAGAAACTATACCGATTAGCTTCTAAGTACGTCGTCCGAAGTGACGCTAATTCCTTACGGAAAGGGTATCAGCCACTCGAAATGTCCACACTATTCGGCAAGGAACAAGATTCTTGTAACTATCCAGCTCCGGAACAACTCGAGAACCCGCGAACAGTTGTTCATCCCTTGTTACCGATGTCCCCGTGAACTTTAGCAGAAAGGCACCCCCCGCAGAGGCTAGCCGAAGGGCGGCCAGCGGTTTGGCGGTGGAATCGATCGAAATCGGGCGTGCAGTCACCCAGTAGCCTAGAAAAACAGGAGATTCGCCGGTGGCCATGGAGGAAGACGGGAGCCGCGCGAGGAACGCGCGTTTTCCACGAGCGTACAGGTACTACACGGGGACTGTGTCGGCTGTGGCTCCGGTCAGGAATCCTCTCAGGTGACTCTTTGAAAGTTCGTCAGGGTTTCGAGGGAGGGCGAGAGAGACGGAGAGAGAGAGAGAGCAATAGACATCGAGCAAGAGAGAGGGCGAGAGAGACAGAGAGAGAAAGAGAGAGAGAATGCGAGGGGGCGAGCAGGCAACCGGGCAGCCAGGTTGGCCGGCAAGCCAGGCAGCGGCCACGCAGGCAGGCAGGCAAGCAGGCAAGCAGGCGAGCAGACCGTCGGGCGTCGCGCAAGAAGGAACAATTAGAGGCCAAATAAAGACGAAGAAGCGAGTCACAGTCGAGCGGGTTCGCAACGAGCGTGTGTGTGATTTCGGTCACGCCGCGCGAGCGCCTGTACGTTGACCCCCGGTGGAAAGGGGGGAGGTGCAGGGGGGCACAGAGGGAGAGAGAGAGAGAGATAAAGAGAGAAAGGGAGAGGGAACGGAAAAAACGAAGAAACACCGGGGGCAGGCAGCTGAAAAAGGGAGGGAAAAAGACGCGGAGAGATCGACGCTGGGCCGGAGGAGAGCGAGGCGGGGTGCCGGGTGCCGGGTGCCGGGTGCCGGAGAAGCGAGCGACGAAGACGCGCGAGGGAGGGGCGAGGGGAGAGACAGCGGGACGGAGGGAGGGAGGGAGGGGGGAGCATTTGCTCACCGGCTTCTCGTTCCTTCTTTCTTCCTCCGGCCGGAGAGGGTTCCTCGACTCGACTACTCGCCTCACGGTTCGAACTCGCTCGTTGCCACCACGGCGAGCGAGAACGGGCCGAGGGGCCGGAGGAGCCGGAGGGGCCACCGCGAGCGAGCCACGGAAAGAAACGGCCAGACCGAGAAACACCGCCGAGATCGAGAGAGACGCTACCAGCCGAAGAAACGCTCGGGAGGCTGAGAACTCACTCTACGAGAGGCCGAGCGACCGTCCTATACACGTATATGTAGACACGCAGGTTCATCGGTAAGTTAATCGTGGTCACCGTTCGATCGGGCCCCGGAACCCTTCGGCCATCTTCTCGAGAAGGGGTACGCTCCATCTCGCAGTCCAAGGGGACCAGCGACTCTTTCACGCAGGATACTGCTCTCTGGGTCATGGGGCTGCGGAGCTCCCGCAACCCCAGCTATTCGCTGCGGACCATTCTCGAAAATTCATGGTCCATTTTGTAAGCGAACAGTAATCGTTTATGGGAAATAAAAATTGTCTGTATCAATCGCAGTGCTTGGCAGCTGCGAAAACACCCTCAAGTTCGTAGATGGTGTTACTGTGGTGCAATTGATCTACTGATTTTTCTCACGAGCGCATAAGGTCGAGTCGGATGAATGAGATCCAGCTCTCCCCGTAAATACATGGCATGACCCCATGTGGCATCGTGCCGACATTAAGAAGGTTAAAAACCGCAAGGGTCAACGGTAGATTCGCCGGCGGCAAGATGGCGGTGAAAAGTGAAATCTGCGCGCAAGGTGCGAACCTTGGCGAGGGTGGGAGAGCTGACATCTTGTAATCCCCGCGTCGCCGAGGAGTCTCGCCATTACGCTGATAATCATCGATCAGGCTGAGCGATTCGGAACACGGCCGAGCTGGAGGGGCCCGAGTGGCTTCTTTTAAAGTAGAGTATCCTGTCGCGGCC
Organism: Augochlorella aurata; assembly: GCA_028455555.1. Taxonomy (NCBI): domain Eukaryota; kingdom Metazoa; phylum Arthropoda; class Insecta; order Hymenoptera; family Halictidae; genus Augochlorella; species Augochlorella aurata. The sequence continues at coordinate 3,324,392 of CM052155.1, read as the reverse complement.
GATAAGTAATCTTGTACCGGAACACTGGAGGCGTGGATACGAGCCCCCTAAGAGCTGGCCCGTCTGTATTCGACATGCGTATTACGCGTGCTCCGCGGGATTTGTCACGCGTCGTTTGAACCCGTTTTCAGGAGGACGCCGCCGCGCGCCGAGCCGCGCCGAGCCGCGCCGGCTGCAAGACGGATTTCAATTCGACGGGAGGGTGGCGTGGGCTCTCTTCTCTCGGCGTAACCCCTCCGGTTACGGCCCAAAAACCCAATTAATTTGGTAAGAAGAGGGTCGCCGGCCAACACGGTCACCTGTAGATCCGCAAACGCCTCGGTAGCCCGACGTCATTGAGCAAACAAGCGTCACGCCCTCTTGTACAGCGGCCTCCTGAAGTACTCTAAGCTCGATATACTTAGCGGTTACCCAATCGGCCCCGATCTAACCCGCAACTATCTGCAAACTCCTTTGGCGACATGGCCACCGCCGCTTCGGCTACCGGCGAAGCCGAATTCGAAGCACCTCGTTCGCTCTCATTACCGCGCAACAGCTCCTTCGGCTTCGGGACAAACTTGCCAAATCACGATCCACTTTTCCTGGACGTTGGTTGTTCCACCAGGTAATCCAATCGACGACGCGTTCTTTCCATAGGAGCTCGGACCGATGCCGAGGGTACTGGTAAACTGGACCTCGGTTGTTACACCTCCGAGTGCATTAGATTTTATATTCGATTTTTATATCGAAGCATCAATTTTCATATTATTGCTACCGTTCGATGTTGAAATGTCATTTAAATAGTTGAGAGCGAGAACTGCTGAAGGCTGCTAACAGGGGACAGTAATTGGCCCCTCCAGCCTAATAACGACAGGAGGCAGAGCCTCGAGCCTCGAAAAATCGAGGAGAACAGCACACGCCCGGCATTGTTTGCGAGGCAATACCTGGGGGAGAACGGTTCGTCGCGGCGGATTAAGGGGCAATCTTTGGAGGTCATCTAATTATGCGGTAAAACAGCGTTAATTCGCGGTTAATTTCTTAACGAGATAACTCGACGCCGAGGGAAAGCGTGGCGGCGGCGGCGGTGGTCGCGTTAGAGCCTCTAATGGCTCCGCGTGGCTACGTCCGGCTAAATGAAAGAGAAAGAACGGGGGGAAAAAAGGAAAGGTGGACGACCAAGAAGAAGGAGAAGAGTCGACGCCGCGGCGGGGGGAAAACAGAGACGATAGAGAGAAGGAGAGGAGAGGCGTGCCGCTGAGAAGGATGAAAAAAGAAACGGCGGGAGCGGTGTGTTAATTAATTGGCGCGTAATTAAAAGCCGCAGCGATACACCCGTAGTTGGGGTAGTCCCTCGAGTCGATACACTTCAAAGAGTCCGTGACGCTGAAAGATATCGGTTTAGCGGGCGCTACCCTGCGACAAGTACTACACCTTTTTCTCCCTCTCCCTCTCTCCCTCTCTCTCTCTCTTCCTCTATTCCTCTTTCGATCTGCGTCTCTTTCTTTATCCATCTGTCCGGGACGCGTTAAAAAAATCAGAGTAATTAAGAGGGAGGGTGTGTGCGCACACCCTCTATCCTCCGACCTGCAACGCGTCGGAGGGATGATCGAGTGGACGGATCAAAGGGTACGCGGCAAGATGATCGGAGGATTTGGATCCCGACGAGTGGCTCTCGACACTTTTCGTCGAGTGTCCCGCTTTCGCGGACAGTTTCGCCTCTGTTGCTTTTGCTTCTCGCCCTACTCCCACCGTTCCACCCCTTCGAGAGAACCATTGCCACTTCCAAGTAAGGCAAATGTCCCAGTGATTGGACGATTAAGGAAAGAACATTCATTCCAAGTCAGTTATCGGTAGACCGTGGATTTGATGCATCTATTGTGACGATTCTCAACTCGTTAAAATAATTGAAGCTGGAAAGAAATTAATTATTATTAGACTAATAATAGTTGCGTTTATATGAGGACAGGTTTATCCAGTTGATCGTCCATTCTTCGAGCGTTTAATGAAAGCCTGGGCGAAGTAAAAATTGCCTAAAGGCACGGAAATTGGGACATCTGCCCTACCGCGAATCAGGTCGCGACAAGGGAATAGCCGGTTAATATTTGCTCGTCGCGGCTGAAATCGTGGGACGACGTTCCGTTATGTTTATGATAAAAACATTCCTCGCCGGTGCCTCCGTCGAGTGGTCTCCGTCGTCCCTGTACTTTTAATGATTCCCATGGAGTGGCGACGTCGTCGTCGTCGTCTCGAGAACGCGCCGCGCCGGGAACGTCGACGGTGTATCGTCATCGTGACGTTTAATTATTTCGATTTTCGCGGCTTTGTCCCGCGGTTCTCGAGCGGCGCCTCTGTCACATCGATTATTTCGCCGGTCGGCCGGGCGGAAGCGGCAACGACACAGGGACAGAGAGAAATAGAAAGACCGAGAGATATGGCGAGAGTGAGAGAGAGAGAGAAGGGGAGAGTGTCTCTCTGTGTGTGCGAGAGAGGGAGAAAGCGTTGTTCGACGAGGAAAAAGGCGAAACTTTTTTCGCACCCCATCCGCCATCGGTCCTCTCCATTCTCGCCACCGCGACAGAAAGAACCGCGCGAATTCGTCCAGCGCCTTTGTCGTCAAATTAGCCGGGGAATCGCGTTGTAACGACACTTCACGCCGATGACTCTTTAATTGCTTTCTCGTGCCGGTGTAGAATGGTGCTCAGAACGGTCCTCGTTAATTTATCGATTCCATAAGATCGAATCGCTACCGTCGACGCGTCGAGTGTAGAGATATATTAATTAGTCCAGTTTATCGAATTCTCGATTGCACTTCCGATTATGAAAATGCTGCGGAGTAATTGGCGAACGGTACGGCGGACCACTGTGCACAGTCTGCGAAATGCGCCCGATCCGCGGACGAAATACAATGCAACGGGACTTGTAGTAACAAATATTGTTTATACGACTACCTTATTCTAACTTGATAGTTCAAGACATCAACTTTGAAGTTCGGAATGCTGTTGAAGTTCCGCGGATTTTCGAAAAATAATTTCCCCAGCTTGCTTGCGCCAAAACCAGTTGTTTTCTTATAATGTCTCGGTTATTCGCAGTTATTGCGGGACGTCTAGAACAATGGCCCGGGGTCATGAACGACCCTGGCAAGCAGCGACGTTATCGGCCTAGAGTTTGCACGGTGGTGATTTTACTCATTTGGCGGTCGTTTCGAGATAAAGGGCGGCTTCGCGAGACGCTGTCGGGAAGAGTGTCGTGCGAGTGGCGAGCGCGACATTCGATATTAATCGCCGGGCCGGGCCGATCGTCCTCCGCTCGGCGGCGCAGAAAATGGAAACTAAATTTCGCAGATGCTATCTCGAACGATTCCGCGGCACGAGAGGAATTGCCGTTTACATGGTCGCTCGACTTTCCCGCAGAAAGCCTTGGAAATTCTGCTCGAACACGCTCGACGGCGCGGTGCGCTTCCGGTTCGAAGAAAAATCGGTCCCGCGTCGCCGAAACCTCTCGGTCCTCGTCCGTTTCGGCCGCGCCGTGGGCCAAACGTAATTAGACGCGGAATAATTAGAAAACATCGCGGTCGGGCTATCAAAGGGAAGACGTCGTCGTCGTCGTCGTCGTCTAGTGGACGACGTCGCGGTGGCTCGTAAAAAACTTGCAGCCACTTTCGAACTCGGCCGGGGAATGATCTCGGGGCCAAAAGTGGAGCGAAAAGCAAAGGAGAAACTTTCCGTGGAGCAATCTTCGATGCTCCGCGTGCTTCCCGTCTCGTCGTCATTTTTTCTCTCTCCTACCCTCTCTCTCTCTCCCTCTCTCCGTTCTCTTCTCTTCTGCGCTTTCTTCTTCCGTCTTCGCTCACCGATTCCCTCCTCGCCGGCCTGACCGTTCCGGGGAATCGTAAAAGTAATAGATACGAGTCGCGTTATGAATCTTATTTACGGCTTGTGGACCAAAGAACGAACGGTAATTCGTTCTGTCGAACGAGTGCTTTTCGGCCGCGCGTTATTCTTTGATCACCGAGAACAGGATCGAAGCGTCTCGTCGCGCGGACCGTTTTAACCCTTGCACACACCTCGGGGTCAGTCCGACGCGTTCCTGCTACCTAACGGGTAACGCCGCTTCGGAATTCTCGAGAAGTGCTCGTTTCTTTTTCGACTCGACACTAGACGACCTCGGACATTTCATTTAAATAATACACAGTAGGTTCGTACATCTTCCAACGATTTGCCAACACTTTTCTCCATTTCTGTCGCAGCAGGAGCTGCAAATTAACTCGTTACCATCGGCAGGGGTTGTACTACAACCTTCTCGTTTCAGAAACGATGCCGAGTTCTCCCTGGTTCGACAGGTGACCACCGATCGGCGCGGTCCAGGATAAGCAAACGGCCGTAGGCATCCTCCGGCCGGAAAACTCGAGGAACGCGGCACAATAAACGCGTTTCCTCGGGTACCGCGGTAAAAATCAGGGATACGCGGGATCGTATCGCAATATTCAAGTTGTTAGCCGGTTTCGGCAGGCGAGATTCGTTTGGGAAGCGTCGAATAGGAACCGCTCTGGGGGAATTGGTTGAAATTCTATGCTTTCGTTTGATCGGGCCGTGCCGCCGCGCCTCTCCCGATGAGGTTATTAGCAATCGAAGCGTTTGCTTCCGCGTGCAAAACCCGCGGCACTCGGCTCCCCGACCCCCACGGCCCTGCGCCGTCGCGCTGCAACCCGCCGGCGTATTCCTGCAGGAAGCTTTCCAACGTTCAAATGCAAATTTAATGCGACACGTATTTGCATTTCTTCTTGCGGGTTGTTTCGAGGAGGCGAATCGATCACTCGCCGCGAGAAACCATTAGCCGACCCCGCTCCGGGCGTAATCGGCGTGGCAGGCATAAGTCGCGCGACCCGGCTGCGTTACACCCGAGGAAATTTATTAATTAACCCCTGAGAGAACGAGAAAGAAAGAGAGAGAGGGGAGAGGGAGAGAGCGCGCGCGTGTTCGAGCGAGTACAACGGAGTATTCCAGCAGGACCGACTAGCGACAGAACACCTTAATCATTCACAGTCGATGACGGAGAATCGCTGTCGAGTGACGAATCCCGACTGAGAACCGCTGGCTATGCTCGGTCGAGTCTAGCGAGGGGGTGAGGCAGGAAGGAAGGTGTGGGTAGGGGAGGGTAAACCAAGAGAGCAAGAGAAAGAGAAGGGAGAGTGAAGAGAGACGGACGTAGAGACAGAGAGAGAGAGGGAGGGAGAAAGAGCGAGGCAGCGAGAAATAGAGAGAAGGGTGTCGTGGGGGGTTGGATGGAGCAAGAGGGGGGCAGAGGTTGGTGCCAGGGTAGGTTTTGATCAATATCTCGCCCCCACCCCACACCACCACCCTTCGTGACGGTACACCATACCCCCACCAGGACCCCATCACCCGACCACCATGAATAACCAAGACCATATAGCGGCCTGCAGATTAAATACATCGTGGTACCATACGATCAAACCACCCTCAACCAAACCAACCCTATCTCTCTCTCGCTCTCTCTCTCTCTCTCTCTCTTACTCTCTATCTTCTGCCGACTCTCTCCTTCCCAGCGAAAACCCAAACCCACCGCCTTCGAGCGCCGCAACGACGACGACGACGACGACGACGACGACGGCGACGACCACCGCCACTTCCTACAGCACCCCCTACTACCCGCGAGCCTCTGCGACCCTCCTCTTTAACAGCTACCACCGCTTTCAACGTCGTCGACCATCGTGTTCCCGTAAGAACGACTGATTTGCCGCACCACCGAGCCGAAAGGGGTGGCCAGGAGAGAGCCAGCGCCTAGGTGTGGTGGGTGGATGGCTGGCTGGCCGTGTGCATGCGTCCCTCCGCCGGCGCGAACCCGCTTCCACACGCTTCCACTCGCTCCTACTCGCCGCCACTCGCTTCCACTCGCTTCCACTCGCACGCGGAAACCCCTTTTCCTCCGCATTCCGATCCCTCGCGTTTTCTCACGGGACTCCGACCGCCGCGCAGCGCAGCGCACACGTACCAGCCCGCAAGGACAACGTCCCTCCGGGGACCGTTTTACGACACCAGCGATCAAGGACCCTCTCTCCCGCACGCCAAGAAAAAACGCCAGACGACGTCTTCGATAGAGCCCGCCGGGAGCCAACCTTGGACTCGTATCTGACGGCCGGAGAGACGACAGCGCAAACACCTGCTTCCGGGGATGTTCGAGAAGCCGTGGGTGGTTGCGCAAGATCCTCGCAAGACCAGGAGGTGCTAATTCGGGCCAGGTCGAAGGGGATGCTGACTGAAATACGTCCTCGGGGATATCCGTGCTCTTCTCCTGTCGGGAAATGTGGGAAACCCACAGTGGACCGAGTCGCAATTCTAGCAAATTAACATTCAATTTTTCATGATGTCTGATCACTCGTCTTATAGTTTGCTAGACTTTGGAAGAGGAGACGTGCGATTAATCGGCAAGTCGGTTCTCCGAACAATTCGAAGCGGAATCTTGTCGATAGCTGAAAAATCTGAGAGTGAACAACGGTCTCTCTAGAAAAGCAGCGATTTCTGAAGAACTAGCCGGCTCGTCCTGCAGAACGAGGACCTGTGGCTCTCAGCGAGGCGGCCGTGGAGCGCTGGCCGGCGCGGCGCTCGCGTCTCGAGGATAGTCGCGTATAAATCAAGTATAAACAATGCACGCAAGCTATTAGCATTTCAATGAGCGGCACGAGCTGCGGTAACATTAATTACCGGACGACGATATGCTTTTTACTACGGCCCAGCCCGGCTCGACTCTGCTCTGCAGCGTTACGCTATCCGAGCCGGTCACGTGGTGCGGTCCGTGCGCGTAACCGCCGATACGCTCGCGGCCTTTGCGTTATCCGCGCGGCCGTGCGCTAAGTGATAACACCGTTTATTATCATCTTCGTAACTAATGCCGCGCCGTTAACCGACTAATCAGCGGGAGTCGAATAACGCGCGCCATTAGAACGTGTCCCCGGCGGTCACGCCATCTGTCACGTGTCTCCACCTGGCGTCCTTATCACCGGGAACAGGTGATAACGAGCAACATACCGCCGTCGTCCAGCTCTAGGTACACGGCTGCGAAAAACTCCGGCACTGATCTACGACCGCCGGATATAGATCCCGGTCTTTTACGAGGAGACGAGGCAAGACGAGACCCGAACACCGCCGCGAGGGTGGTTGCGAATTCTGATCGGTTCTTGGGGTTGACACTAATTTCTGATGGGAACTCGCGTTGTCGAAACTTAACCAATTACGTGTTAATCGGATCAGTGGACTTTGTCGCGCGTGAAACTTTTACTCGCCGCCGCGCCGACGCGACAATTAGCCCTCCTCTGGGGACTCTACGCGCGAACCAGGCTGCTTTTTCACCGATTCGGATGACAACGCCTGCGATATGCTGTCCGAGTTACTAATTTCCTAATTACACGATCCGCGTCCACTAGCATCGAGAATTACTTCTTCGGAATTAATAGCAAGCGACCATAGACCGGGAGAACACTCTTTGTTACAAGGGATGAAGCGAAACGAAGATATTTGGTACAGCCGTCGAGAAGCTATAAATAAAGGGAGGAAAATTTGCATCCCTTCAGTCGATGGCTACTACTGATTTAGACGAGGGACGATGAATTTTTCTTCCGAATGAAACATATCACTGACACACTTCCCGATCAGCTTATCAAGAAAGGAGGAACGAAGACGACGCTGCTCGCGTTGCGACTCGCCGCTCGCGTCGATTTCTACCGCTCGATTTCCGCAGCGTCTCCCGCAGGCTAGATCCCGCACTGTTATTGAAATACTTGGTGTGTACTTGCCCGCGCAAGTATTCGCGATCTCCGTGGCGGGATAGTCGGACGGATAAATGTTTCGCCTGTGTGTAATGCCGCGTAACCATCGAAAAATCGATCTGACCGGAGGCACCCGTTGATTACGGAGCCCAAGAACCCGTGAAACTTCAAACACAGCCGTGGTCGTTGTTAGTCGCAGATTAGAAAACAGGTTCCCGTCTCGAGATCTCTGCGGTATTACCTCGTTAGCGTCGCGGGACGCTATCGAGGTCGTTATAAAACTGCTCGTAGCTCTCCATTGTTTAATTCTGCGGTTGCAAAGGACAGCGCAGGGCGTTACACGACTTTGCCAGCGAGATATCGTCGCTTAAGGTGGAAACGCGCCAATGTCACGTGACATTATGCACGCTGGAGGAAACGATCGCGTAATACGCGAGCTTCACAGGGGTCTAAACTTTTCGACTCCAGCGATTCCAAGAGGAACCGAGAGTCGCGAGAGGGCGGTCGCAAAGTCGCGACGCAAACGGGGGAAAATCGAACGGAACGTTCCGAGACACCGGGTAGATCCCTGACCCTCTCGTTATCCATTTCGCCGGCAAAGTTGGATTCTACCCGCTGGCGCGTCCCGGAAGCGGTCGTTTGTATAAACAGCTACGTCATCGCTGCGCCAGGCTCGAGTCGAGCCGACGTCATGAAAACGTTACCGTGCGAGTTTCTCTTCTGCGACTCGCGCCGGCAAAGACGCAACCGAGAGCCGTTCGACGAGCAAAGAAATCCCGGACCGTCTAATTTCTCCTCTGTCTCCAAGCGCCGCGGTCGCGCCGCGCTGCGTTTTCACTCGAAGAACACCCCGCACGGAATCGCAAACTCTATTCTCTGGTGTCGGCAAACATCGAACATTCGCGATCCTGCCCCGATCGTTTCACTGCACGGTAGGGAAGATGTACCGGTTGTGGCTGATGAACCGTTTCACAGGCCAGCTGTATTATTATTCAGATTTTCTTATTCGAAATTCTCTACACCGCAAAGTATTTTAGTAAAACACCCGTGGAACTTTGCGTTTTTCTTAGATTAGGGTAGCTTCTGTCTGAAAAGTGCATCGTACGCAATGGTAATCGTTATTGCATTTTCGTTTTGTAATTCCTTTATACTTGAGTCAAACGCTGTACGCAACCATCTTTAATTCTTGATTTAAATAAGTGAATAAAAATGATTTTTTTGTTATTACAAGGTTTATGGTCATAGCTTACAAGCTCATTAAATTGGTCTCGGCAGCAGCTATAATGTTACGAAATCAGAACTATATATTAACGCTAGATTTACGGAGCACTAAAAACAGCTGTTCCATATTATTTGATAAAAGTGACAGTAGGAGACGTTTATTCTGATTTTAACGAGTGTTATTGCAATCGTAGCTGCAAGTAGCAGATACATGTTCCCACTTTCGAAATAGTGTTGCTCAAAGTTCTGACAACTAATGCTCGTAATCTTTTGAATTGCAGTATTCCTTTCAGCCTGTAGAATTTGTTCCTCCGACGTCCCTCCTGATAAATACGTAAATCTTACGTGGTACAGTTCGATCGATGCGTGATCTTAAATTTGCTGAAATTCTGAGTCGCGGCGTTTTCCCTGGCAACCGCAGAATTGACCGGCGTTTCATAATGGATGGACAGTTTTAGGTAATCAGAGCTTCGGCGTTCTCCGGGTAGCGTTTGGTACCGGGACGGCCAGGTCGTTGGTTCGCGTCGGTCGACCAGAAGCGATCCATCGCTTTAAGGTTGAGCCCAGGTTCGTCGGTTCGCGGCTACGCCGTTGCTACTCAGGATTCCAGTTCTCCCCCGTCCCCCATCCGCGGCTCTCGTTCGTTCCAGCTCGGATCCCCGCGCTCTCCGGCAACCCAACCCAACGCGCCGCGCCAGGAACCTGTTCCGCCCTTCCTCTCTCCTGTTCGTTGTCTTGCTTGGCTCTCTCGTCCGCCGTCTCCGTCGATCCGCTGCGGCTCCGTCGGGCTCACGCTCGCCTCGCTCGCTCGCTAGCACGCTGAAGGCGCGCGGGCGCACTCGCGCTCACGCTCGCTCGCGCTCTATCGCTGGGCTGCTGCGCGTCTACAACCGTAGATATTACTGTTGCGTGCGCGACGGAAACGGCACCGAGCGAAACAGAGACAGACGGACAGACAGAGAGAGGGACGAAGCGAGAGAGAGAGAGAGAGAGACCGAGAGAGGTTGTGGGAGGGAGGGTAGGAGCAGAGAGAGAAAGATAGGGAGAGAGAGAGTTTCCGTGCACGTGCGTGCGTAAAAGAGGAAGAGGAACCCGGACAGAAGAAGAAGAAAGACAGCCTCGCGGGCTAGGACGAGCGGAGGAGAAAGAAACTTGGTGCACGCGCTGCCATTGTTTGCAGCGTGTGTCTCTCCTAGCGTCCCTCTTCTTCCTCGTTCCTCCTCTCCCGGCCCCCTCTCCCACGCCGTTCTCTCTACGCGTCTCTTCGTTCGTTCCGTCCTGCTTTTTCAGATCCCTCCGCCCCCCGCCCGGACCTGCTCTCCCTTCGGCCTTTTTTTCACCGGTTCGCTCTTGTTCCCTCTTGTTCCCTCCTCCTCCTCCTCCTCCTCCTCCTCCTGCACGCTGCAGCCGAGGCTCGCGGCTCCGCTGCAGGTCCTCTTTTTTCAGGTTGCCACGATTTTTGCCTACCGCGGCACCGACAGAGAGGAACAGAGAGGAACAGAGAGGAACAGAGAGGGAGAGAGAGCTGCCGCTGGTCTAGCGTGGATCGCGACGAAAACGACGGAAGGTGGCGCGACCGCTGGGGCATCGGGAGGTGGAAAAGCCGACGGGCAGGATGCAAGGTTACTGGAAGAAGGACGTAACTGGGCCGATGATCCTGCCGGTGCCACCTCGACCTTTCTTTCCGAAGCTGCGCTTTTTCTGCCGAACGAACGTGTCCTCTCCTGCATCCTCATCCTTCTCGTCTCCTCCGCGTCCTCCGCGGCGCGCCGTTCTTCCCTGTTTGCTCGCCCTCTCACGCCGGACCTCCCCGACGCCGCGGGAGATCCGAGAGGAGACGTTACCAGGACGATGATCCCCGCGAACTCCTGTTCCCGCGCGAACATCCTCGCTTTCGGCGGGAGATTTGAATTACACCGGGAACACGCGTCACTCCGATCATCGTCTTCCCTTCCATCAGCTCTTCGGAGCTTAGCTTCGCGAGGGGACCAAACGCTCCCGAAATTCACTGCTTTAGACCGTTGATTATCAGTACTCGAACGAAGCTGTTGCAGGGACCGAAGATTGCGGATCTTTGCGCATTTATGGCACGTAGAAAGTATAAATTAGATCGTACAGTCAACCCTCGGACACGAATGGATTTATAAATATAAACCGGAAGGTATTTTTATTTTCTTTTTATAATAAGTGACCCTTTCGTACTGAATCGAGATCCTGGTGAAATTAATATACAAACTTCAAGACAGCCTTCTCCCGAAGAGTGAAAGAATGGTGAATTTAAATTACGATCCGTTAATAATATAGTAATAACTGCCACAAGTACAGGAAGCGATAAACGTAATAAAATAGCTGTAATTTTTACCGATCGTGGAAATAATGGGGTTTGATCGTAATTTTATGGTAAACTTTTTGTTACTGCGATAGAAGCAGTAAAACTAATTGCTCCTATAACTGATGAAATACTTGCAACGCGATGCAGTCGGTCCTGAACGGGGATAGCTATTTTCCTGGTGGTTTTATACAACTGTTTCGCCATGGACTCGACGAATGCTACCCTGATCGCCGAATCCTCGGCACCTTCTTCCAAAAGGAAGCTACTACCGTTTAGTGCCATTATGAAAATCACCTGTCACAATTCGCATGAAAAAGCGTATCATCTCCATTGAAAGTCGAATAGGGTAGCTGCTTAGGGGCTGGCGATCAAAGAGCTGCCATGAATTAAATGAGTATAAACATCGAGCAATCAATCTCTCGATCTCGAGGATCACTTGGAACCTGTTCTGCAGGCGAAACTTGCGAGGCCCAGCACCCCGGAGGATGCTACCAGAGCTAGTCCTAGCTGGACACCTCCATTGTCCAGGCTGACTGCTACGCAAAGCCGAAGAAGCTGCGACGAGGCTGCCAACAACAATCGGACACCTCGAGGCTGCCAGACCGCGGGAACTGGTATGCCAGTTAGCAAACACGATAGTCGGTGTCCGTAGCCGGTCCTTCTTTCGAGGGGGTTGTCCACTTGCGCGCGCCCTTCGCCACGGCTCATTTAACCCTTATGTCAATAACCAAAACTGTCGACGTTCTCCCAGAACCGGTGTACCTCCCTACGAGCTCCTCTATCGCGTTACTATTTTATACAATTGTATAAAACAGTATTCTATGTTATTATATTATGTAATTATGTTATACAGAGATTAAGCTTCATTTACTTTAGAATTATTACAGCAATGATATATTGCTTTTGCTGAATCTATGAGAACTTCTACTGCTTCCAACGCACCCTGGTTATTGAGGGTTAATGTAACGATATATTCCACTATCCATACACAGTTTATGATGTCGAGATCCGTTAATAAAAATTACTATTATAAGTCTTCAAATAACTGTCTCTTATTTAGAAGTAGTTTTAAATAATTCGAAAGACAATCCTCGCGATCAGTGCTAAATACTCTTTTGTCATTGAAATGTTTCACACGGGACAAAGAATATTTTTAGGAGGATGTGCGAAAGGGTACACGGTTATCCGGTTATTGACATAAGGGTTAACAGCGAGCCTCTTCGATCCGCTATACTTTGCATCCCCCTCGAGGTCGAAGGCGCCACGTTTGACGCCGGTGCGAGTCGAAACATCGACGACAATGGACGCCGGAGAGAAGAAGACCGAGAGAGAGAGAGAGAGAGAGAGAGAGATCGAAACCAGAACAATTTCTCACTGGGCCCCGGGGCAACACGGGTTGTACACGTACCCCGCTTCCTCGTTGGAGCGTTGCCGAGCGGGGAGAGGATGATTTCTCGTGCGTACGACTTCTAAACCAGTTTCCACTGGGACCACGTTCCCCCCGCGTCGTTCCCGCAGCGTCCACGGTGCCCCTAGAAACGCCTCTTCTTTTCTAAGACAAGACCTTTTTGCGCGCGGGGCCCGGCGCGAGAAAAACGGGTGGGAGAAGGCAAAAGCCGGAGAGGAAACGCGCGGAGACGATCCCAGAGGCACGCAGCACTCGGACACCCGGTTTTTTCTGTCGGCTTTCAAACAGGTTTTACATTCGGCCAATATTGTCGTAGTAAAGTGTTCTTGTTTACCGTGTCGATAAGCTTGTCGCGTATCTTTTAAGCGGGTGCGCTTGTTGGGCGCCAATGGCCACGCCGGAACCCGGTCCATGGGGGAGACACGCGGAGACCCCGGAGAGCAACGGAGAACGCCGACACGCCGAACGGAGAGCAACGGAGAGATCTAATGGGGGGAAGACGAGTAGTCCGAGGGGCAGGGAGAGATCCCTAGAGAGCCCCAGGGTGAGTCTTCGGGGAGAGGAACGGAAGATGACGAAGAAGAAGAAGAAGGAGGAGAAGAAGAAGTGGAAGGAACACAAAGACCAGGAGGAGGAAGAGGACGGTGCATCAGCCCGCAGGAAGGAAGGGAAAGAAAAGTGGCGGGCCTACATTTCAGACGATGCGGTTATTTTTTCTTCCACTTCTTCTCCGCGGCGAACTCCGCTCCTTTATTTTCTACTTTCGCTACCGCGCTTCTCTGTTTCACTCTATCTCTCTCCCTTTCCTCTCTCTCTCTCTCTCTCTCTCTCTCTCTCTCTCTCTCTCACTCTCGTCTCGCGTCGCACAGTGGGATGAAATGACAAAGTTGCGTCAAGCTCAAGAAATTTTGCATACAAATGAGATAAATGTTGTAGAATAAGGGAAAATCGAGAGAACGTAATAGGTTGCCCAATTCGCGCAGTCGACTAAAAATGTCTTCCATTGTAAGCATACTTCTGCAAAGTGTTCTCGCGTTTGGCTCCTAGTGCGCCGCGTCGCGCCGCAGCGAGTATAGTCACGTTGCGTCACGGCTGTTCACGGGGAACGGGCGAAACGGTTGTTGGTATAACAACGCGATTAGCATGCAAACTCGCGTAGTAGCGCGAACGTTGTCTACGGGGGATTAGAACGCGGCCCGGGAATAAAGGGAAAAGTTGGGGTGGGATTCGTTATTGAATCGAACGAGTATCTTTATCGGCGCAGACGTTCGACGCTGACAGGGAGCTGCGCCGGCGATCGCCGGGAATAATGGCAGCGGATTCTGCGTCTTCGACTCTGCGAATCTCGCTCGCTGGAAACTCCGCGCCGCTACGACTCTCTCGCGAACGCAAATAGATCGATAGATCGATGTAACGCCTGCGTAAACAGCCGCGCGGCCGTAAGTTTAGCCGCGAACGCGAGCGACGCTTTTGCTGCGCCGAATTCGCCTCCGATATTCGATCGCGATGGTCCGACCGAGCTTCCATCGGAAACCATCGCGCCGTGTAAATCGGAAACATTCGTTCGTTTCGCCAAAACACCGCTGCGAAAGTTCTAATGCCAAGATCTAAATAAACACGTCAAATCCTAGTCAAATTCAGTTTGTTGGGATATTTTAAAATGAAAATGAATTTTCAAAATTGTTTAAAAATTAGCGGCACCCATATTTGGGTGACGTGGCGATGAACGTGTTAAAAGCAGCGCACAGCTCGACTTTCCAAGAAGACTTGAGAGCGAGAAGATTGGTAGAGAACTCGTTTGAATATGTCGAACGACACCGACGAGGCTCGTCGGCGATACGCACGGCAAAAATGGTAACTCGTTTTATATTAGAATTCTTGGAAATAGTGTATCTAAAAATAATGGAAATGGCGGCGGTGGAGGTTCAACGAGCCCGGCATGGCAGAGCGCTGCAATAGCTGTGACGAGAATCGGGTGTGCTTCATCGAGCCGGAGGTGTTATCAAAGTAACCTTGGTGGATGGCCAGCCAGAGAAAAAAAGGCGACGCGTGGGCGGAGGCGAGAGGGCACTCGTGAATGTGTACTTATTTATCGGCGATAAGATACCCTCTCCCCGTCGATGCACGACGTCGATCCCGATGACGTATGAAACACTTCCGGGAATCGTACGCGTGGAAATTCTTTGTCGTCGAGCAATCATCCTTCGCCTTCACCTCAACTATTGCATAAAATGCGACATAGAAGTGTATAAAAACTACAATAGAAAACGATACAATTTTAAAGAATCAAAAATAAATATACACAGCGTTTAAAAATAAAATCTCGTAATATACCACATACGACACCTGGAATGGCCTCCGCACAGACACGGAGTACTTACTTAAAAAGGGATAGAACGGCTTCTCAAAGCAACAATTGCCTTTCGAGCGTATGCAGTTAGGGCAAAAGTGACTGGTTTCGAGCGTAACAGGATTTTTTGGCCAATTAATTTGGTCGAGGAAATTTCCTCGTGGAAGGAACGCTCACAAGAAGACGCGAAAGAAGCGAAGAATGGAGAAGTTCGCCGAAACAGGGTCGGAACGATGTCAGCGGGGCAAGCACGTGAATTAAGCGACGGTGGAAATTAACCCCCTTAAGCCACCCTCTAGATTTACCCCAGGTGCTCGTCAGTGTCCGACCCTGAAACCGTGAGCGTCGTAAACTCGCCGGCTCGTTCGTTTTACTGTCGTAAGAGGACCGGCCGGCCGGCCCTCGGAATCCCGCGTGGCATTCGAACACCAGGAATCGTGATTAAACATTAAGGGGCGGCTGGCTTCTTAGGATTCTCCTCTGGACGTTCCCCGCGCCCTGATTCCCGGCACTCCGTCAGAGCGGCGTCATTAGGCCCCGGCAACGCCGTTCGAGAAAATCTTTTCAGTCCAACTACCGGCCATTTCCAAAGAATCGCAATTAGAATCGAATCGAGACCGAGGACGAGGCCTGAGAAACCGTGGAACTTCGAGACGAGTAGAGGGGAAGCTGTGGGGTCAGCGAAAGCCGGCCGAAACTTCGCGAAAATTAACGGATCCGCGGATCGAGTCGCGGCGCGGAGAACGGAAGATTTCGGGGTCGCGAATGCCACAGTATATACAGTACAGTATACTGTACATAAAATATAGTATATATATATACTATACATATAGTATAGTATAGCATAGTACAGTATACACAGTATAGTCGCATAAAGTACACTATACTCTCACAGTATCGTCGCAGAGCGCACGATCTCGTGTCCAAACACGTCATAGCAACCTGTGAGACAGGGGGTGAGTTCGCCCGCGCGATGGAAATAGAGCAAAAACTTGCGAGGTGGCACCTTGACGAATCTCCGGCTGGAACGGAGCGTGGATCACCTATGACCTCGAATCTAAAACAATGATCGAACTCCGAAGCGGCGGCTGGACCTCGCCGGAGAGGGTTGGTTTGTCAAGGAACACCTGCAGCGGCGGAAGGAGAGCAGGACGAAGCAGACAGGGTGAACAAGGAGTAGAAGAAGAAGAAGTAGAAGAAGAAGTAGAAGAAGGAGGAGGTGGTGGCGGGGGTGGCAAAGCGGCTCTCGTGAAAATTACCGGGCCGACTATACGGACCTGAAGAGCGCGTCATCCCCTTTAACCGGGGGATTGAATTTTTCCCCGACGTGGAGCTCCTGGCACAGGGTGCGCACGACTCCGCCGGCCTGAACCCACCCCAACTCGCCCACTCATCCCCGTCCCCGACAGAGAAAGAGAAAAAGGGAGTGAGAAAGAGGGAAGCGAGAGAGAGAGAGAGAGAGAGGGAGAGAGGGAAGCAGAGGGAGGCCCATCCCCTTCTCGCGGACAATAATTCTCCAGTGGTCGCGGAGGGTTGCCCGTGGCAACTCTTCAGCGAGCCGGAGACGAGCTGACGAGACGAACGCGATGAAATTGTCTCTCTTGCTCTCTCTCTCTCTCTCTCTCTCTCTCTCTCTCTCTCTGTCACTCTTCCTCTCTCTCTCTCTCCATCCCTTCCTCTCCATCTCTCGCCTCCCGCACACAGAGCTGTCTGTCTTTCTCTATGCAGGTCTACGTGGTCGTAGGAGGCAAAAAATGCAAGAGCAAGAAGGGTGGCGCGGGGGCAGGGCGGCTGGAAAAAAATAGAGAGACGGCGAAGGAGGAGGAGAGCGGGTGACGGGGTGGAACGCGGGACGGGGGCGCAAAGTAACGCCGGATGGGGTGGGTTTCGTTGGGAATTTCGCGTATCTTCGACGCCGGGGGTGGCCGCGTTTAATCCTCCGGGCTATATGCGAGAAGAAAGAGTCCTGCGGGGGTTGCGATTAAGAATCGGCCCTACTTTGGCCAATGTTTTTTTAGTGCCGTCTTCAAAGCTCAGATATTCGGAGGGGCCGTGGGCACCACGGAGGGAAAGGGTGGCTTCTCGCGGAACAGCCTGAAACTCTGCGAGAGTGATTCACGAGTTTATTTGCGCACGCGGAAAATTCGCGATCTTGATCAGTTTTTCGGCAGCCGGCGCACCCTCTGCTGCTTAAGGCTAATGAACCGGCGATTGCTCTGACATGTTAACGCGAAGTTCCTAGACAAGTGATAACATTCAAAGAATTTGACTTTACTAAAAATTACCAAAAATTGTTGTCCTTCCGCCTCATTTTTCAAACGAATCGAGGTCAAAAAATTGCTTATACCGCCGAGGGTTGGAAACTATCGAAAAGGTGAATGCTCGAAATATAAATGAATCGACAATCATCGAAGGAGTTGTTAATGTATAACGAGACAAGAAAAAGGAGGAGAGGGGACAAGGCACGCGAAAAGGCGTCGAAAGATGTCCACGGGGTAGCGCTGTAAAGGCTCTGCGAATTTCGTCGTGGTCGTCGTTCAAATCTCGAAATCTAAAAAAAGCAGCGACGTTGAAAGGTACAGGGGCGGGACAGAGAAGAAACAAAAAAGGAGAAAAGAGCCGGATAAAAGGGTGATCTTGAAAAGGTAGCGGACGTGTTCGCTTTGACGGATCCCCGTGTCGCCTGAACGACCAAGCGGATTAGCGGCGAATCGTGTGCGTCCGGCCGTAACACAGCGCTTCGCGAAACGCCACGGTAGCCAGAAAGAAGTCGCCAACAGAGAAGGAATGAAGAGAGAAAGAACGAGAAAGACCAAGCAAGAACGCGAGAGAGAGAGAGAGAGAGAGAGAAACGGGAGCCACGAAAGACGAGATTCGTGTATCCGGCGTATATAATTCGATCGGGTCGCCTAATCCAATGGAATATTTTGACACGAGTCGGCCGGTCTCCGCGGGCCAAAAAGATCAAAGAGGCCGTGGAATCACGGCGATCTCGCTCGGGGACCGGACGGTCAATTAGCGCCGCGAGGAAATCAATTAATCGGCCGAGGAAGAGCCCGGTAAGCAACTCCTCTGGGAATCGTCGTTTTTTCGCCGCCTCCCGCCGCGTCCGACGCTTTGGCACGGCCAGGGTCGCGCGAATTTTCTGACAGCTTCGCGGGAAGAGATAATCGAGGTAGCTAGGAAAGAACAAAGGTGTCGAAGGCGTCGGCCCGGAGACAAAACAGCCGCGGCCACGGAAACCGATTAACGCGCGGTGCCCGCGGCACGGCTCCTCTTCGTCTATTCGCGCGCATGATTATACCGAGCCGAGTCACCGCTGCGGGGTTCTTCCGTATCCATTTCGTGTAAAGAGCTTAACGAGAGGATTACCGGAGAACTATCCCGATCGCGAGGATAGGGAGACGCGTCGCCGATGCGGAGCACAGAAGCAAACTGGAGGAGCACCGATGCAGAAAGAACTAATACAAGACAGTTAGGAATAAGAATAGAAGGAAGGAAAATAAAAATGTACACCGAACGTGCACCGAAATGTGCACGAAACGATTGTAAGACATTCGAGCAACAATATCTCGGCAATGAGGACACGTGACATGCGGCGTTTTCGCAGCAGTCGTGGATTTTACGAGCGGAATCACCGCCGATGGCAGATGGGACCGAGACCCGAAAATTCATGGACACCGAAGTGCATCGGAGGTCCCTTTCGAACGCCTCACCCTGTAGACGATCTTACATGCGCGCTATGTGCACAGGGGGGTGTCTACATATTTCTGCACACACGCGACCGCTGCACGAACCTCGTCCGGCTGTGTGCGCGGTTATGTACTGTACATATCTACGTAGACAGAGAACTCGGAGAGAGAGAGAGAGAGAGAGAGAGAGAGAGAGAGAGAGAGAGAGAGGGGCTGAGGTGGAGGGAGGAAAATCAGAGAACGAGAAGAGATAGGGAGAGAATGAGAGGGACGAAGGGAAACACTTGGACAAAACGAGAGGGAGAGAGATAGAGAGAGAGAAAGAGAGAGGGAGAGAGAGAGCCAGGGTCGAATGATCAGCCATAAACTGAGTCAGCGGGGATAGTATTGTCCTCTGCCTCCCCTGGAGCCTGCTCTCCCTCTCCGTCCACGAGGTCTGAACCACCCCATGATTCCACCTCGTCCGCAGACGCGACTCGGGGGTTGCTGGAGGTCGGGGGTGTACAGAGAGGAGGAAGAGACGACGGTGTGGAACTATCGCGTTCGGTTGTTAACAAAACTGGAACGTTCGCAGCACGAGGAGAGCGAAGGGGTTCTATCGGAGAGCTGCTTAGAAGGCCGACGCAGCCCTTTCCGAATTTTCCAACCCCTAATTGAGATCGACGGGCCACAGGGACCACGACTTTACGACTTGTCGCACGACCCAGCTTTTCAGACCTTAACGTTCCTAAATAAATAATCGGCACATTTATATTCTCCCAACAAATCCGAGGGCGCACCCATCTTCTCTAATCGCGGGATCCTTTCCATATTACATACAGTGTAGGTGGACACTTTTAATTTAATCTAATTGAACTTAATTTCTACAAATGAATTTGATTTCTACAATTGTTGAGATTTATGACAAAAATACAAAATATGATTCAAACGCTGCCAGATACACCTGCATCCCCGTTTCAAAGTGAAGCAATTAATTGCTCAGCGTTTAATTGCTGAATTTAGCACCGATTTCAGTTGCTTACGGTTTCGTCTAATCTATTTGCGAACAATGATCCTTGTAATTAACTCGTCGCGATTCGTTGATTTCGACTTTCCGGGGGAATCGCCTCTCACGACCGATTCTTTAAAGAGGATCGGACGTCTCTAATGCCTGTGGATGAAGCACGTCGCAATGGACCCGAAGAAACAAAGGATGAACGAGCGGAATCGGAGAGGAGTCGATGCCGGGATTAACATTCGTTCGGGCGAGCGGCTCGTGTCGGCGAGGTCTCCGGCGTGGCGCGCGCAAAACTAAACTTTCATATTTAAACGGCGCGTGCATAATTCATGATCCCGCGCAAATATCGCGGGAGCTTCAGCCTTTAAGGTCGACCTGAACGTGGACAGAGGACCGTGACAGGTAGACGGTCATGAATTATGGGAGGCGCGCGCGGGCGAGCGCACACACGTCCTATCTAAATTTAACGATAACAAGGAGGATCCGCGTGGACGCATAGCGATGCTGTAACGCCGTGCCGCGCCGCGAGACACGATTCGCCTCGCTTTCGGCCTTGCTCGTCAATGCCAGTCGAATCGGGCCCTCTCGGCCATCCTCCCTGGGTCCTCCAGTTGCCAGACTTTGGAAAGATCGCTCGGATCCCACGGATTTTGATAGAATCGCCCGAGAAGCCTTCGTCGAAGAATTCCGCCCGAGATACTGATCTCTAATGGGCGAAAATGCTTTGAGGCCGCTGCGTAATCAATAGAAGTTTTATCAACGTTACTAACAAATCGCGGAATCGCCAACGTCTTGAACTTTTTGGATATATTAGGGGAGCCAGTTTACTGCACAATGATTAAAATACTTTGATTGCAAACTGGAATCTACAATTCTGTGGAAACAGACTTCCGCATCCGCGTCGGAGACGAGGCGACGAAGGAGACACGAGCGACAGCCGAAGCCGTTCCCGAAAAAGTAATCGCGCGACCACGGAGCTGTTTATACCAGTCCGCGAAGTTTTCAATCCGGGCTGGTAGACTCGGGATTAGCCACTCTTAAGGGATCAAGGGGATATTACGAAGCCCGGCGCTCGCGGGCCCCGAAGAAGACAGCTCCGACACCTCGGAGGCCGATCTATTCGCGGCCAACAACGAGGCCGACGCTCAAACGGTGGCAACGCGTGGACGCGGCTTAAGGGAGGCCATTCAGGCGACGAACAACTAGTAGCAATTCTCCGGATAAACTTCTGAAAGTATGCATTTCCATAGCACTTTTTACGCCGATTCGAATCGCGTGCAAATTGTTCCGGCAATTAATTTTCTCGATGATAGGAAGGTTCCTTTTTATGAAAGGTACTGCATCGTACCGGCACGGCTTGTGCATCTTGTTCGCTCTGACGTCAGGCAGACGATTTCATCTTTGCTTCAGGTAAATTATCCGAAGCCCTGTCTGCAGGTATACGCGCGTGTATATGGTCTAAGGCTGGATGCATAGCCCGAGGGATGGCGAGCGCGGCGCGGTGCAGCGCGGTGGTGCGGTGGTGCAGTGGTGTGGTGTGGTGGCATGCAACAGGCCACTAGGTTCGCAGAAAGGAGAGAAGCCCGTGGCAGAAAAGACTGTTCGGATCAAAGCACTTACGACGGTATTTATGCCCGCGCTCCTTAAACAGTGGTCGCGCTCTCGCGCAGGATAAAAACGGTCCCATTCATTCGGGCGAGCATCGCGGAAGCCAATTATCGTGCCTCGTTTCTTAATTAAAACCGGTCTTTAGGCAGCTAGCGTAACGGCCAAGTGAGAACCGCCGCGTGTACGACTCACTCTGCCGAAGCACGCCGATCTTAATTCGTCGACGGGAGGATCGATTCCAGATTTTCGATGCCCGATCGCCCGCCGGGATCTCTCCTCGATCTTGAGCAGAACGAACGCGAGATTTCTTACGGCTGGCCCGCGGATTTTATGCATTTATTGCGAACGAGAAGCGAAGACCCAAGAAGAATTAAAATTGCATTACGTTCGCTGCATTAACTCTGCCATAAGTCAACGTTAGATGGTGACTTTTTTTTTAAATTAAAGCTCGAAGCCTCTGCTTTACGATAGTATTCCAGGATTTTAACTTCGTTACACCCTCGTCACTGTAACTCTTTAAATACGATGCCGTGTTTGTCGTACTGAAAATTGCTAGGTTGACGAAATGCAATGGTTGTTTTAAAGCGACGTAACTTTGCGAGAAAAAATCGCAGCCGCGTTTCTTTTTTTTTAAATTATAGAGGAAGGATCGAGCTTCGTTCCACTGTAAACGGCATCTCCGTAAAAAATTTTGCAAAGTCCGTGCACTCTGTCAAGCTTGACAATTTTCTATGCGACAGATACGATCGCGCGTTTAAAGGGTTCGAGTGGCGAGGGTGCATCGAGGGTAAACGAAATCATTTTCAGCTAAACTTTGAACGATTATACTTGAATTTCTTCTCGTCTCAGTTACAACAGTTATCTCTGCGCGGAACAATTCCGAGGTGTTTCCGAGATTATATTCGGATCGTAGAAGGAGAGGAGACGACTCGTGCAGGAGATGAGAGTAAGAGGGACCCGGAGCACAGTTTATTATAATTGGCAAGCATAATTTTCTTGGTGCCTCGCAAAGACCGACTTAACCCAATAACGTCAGACGCATTCGAGGGAAAGAGGTCCGATATGAAACCGGCGGGGTGTCCTTTTCGCCTGCATTACACGTAATTGCGAGGGCTAACGAGGTTAGCGGTCCGCGGTCACGGTAATGTGAACGTCACAACCTCTAATTAAGGGCCGATTGCATCCTATCGGTGTCGCATCACGCTCCAGGGAGCCATTTTTCAGCAACGATTCCTGATGTCGCCGGCTTCCGCCGAATTAATAATTAGCCGCGACCAACTTCGATGACGAATCGTCGCCATGCGATCCGCTAAGGCGTACTACGATCGATATCCTTCCGTTTTCGACGCTCTTGCATCGCGGAGACGATGCAAGTGATCTAGTACACCCTGGAAATGACTATCGTACAACGAAAGTAAAAGAGAGTTATCTGATACTGACGATAAAGAATATAGAACAAAAAAAAGAGTCCAACTTCTCCCTATTATTATTATTATTATTATTCGGTTTATAATCGATTTTCGCTGACAAAACAGGGCAATATATGAAAATGCATAAAATGTTACGTCTCTTGTTAAATAGCTCGTTAATTTAGAAAACGTCAATCGTCGGTAGTTCTACTATCAAGATCTCTCCGAATGAAATCGAGATCGAGCGAAGGTGGCGGCACACCTGGAGCCACAACGGTGAATCGCCGTTCCTCGAATTCCAGAGCATTCGTAAACGAACTCGCCGAGCGAAACCCGGGTCCGAAAGACAGAGGAGGTAGCTTCGACGCGATAATTTCTCGAATCCGTCACAGCGTTCTCATAACATACAGCGAATTTATGCAAACTGCGTGGGCGTGGCGTTCGATCGTCGAACAGTTGGCAGGAAAGAAAGAGGAGGGAGTTGCGAGGGAGAGACGAGCGGGTTCGTGTCCGCGCACGACGGGTGAACCCGATGCCGCGATTATGCGGTTTTATAACTTGTTCGGTTACACCCACTCCTTTAGTCAATAGATTTTCCGGCGGATCCTTCTCGCTCTCCCGATTCGCCTGTCCCCGGAGAAAACTACGGAGGAAGAAACGGGTGGCGGAAGATGAAACGGAGACGCGTGCGTTATTCCCGTGCTCTCTCATCGAGATCGCTCGAAACCGCCCCCTGTACCGCGACGGACTCGAAATTGTTGCCCACGAAATTAACCCATGAGAAATCTCCAAAACAATTGGTTCATACTAAAAGGAAGATATCAATCTACAGAAACATTCTTCGAGAGACATCTCCCCCTGCCAAGAATGTTTTATGTCCATTGAGGGCGTTCAACTTTGCACTCAGAATTCGGATACTACGGTCATGGGGAGGGATGATATTAAAAAGTAGAATACGGTATCGTAAAGATTTCAAGCTTCAATTAGAGAAGAGAATCATAGCTTTATGGCAGCTTTAAATGGAATAACAGCTGCTCGAAGATCGAGGATTTTTCGGAGGGAAATTAGCGATGCTTTTTAATATCGCTGTTGAGGGTAGTTTTGAATCAATACGAAGCACTGAGTTTTTCGATTTTCGTCCCTGATTCGGTGCACTGTGCGCCGCCACCGAGCATCCCGCGGTTCTCTCTTGTCCTCATTCTGTTTTCCTCCTTCGATCACCCTCCCGCTCTTCCCCGGCCGTGTTCAACCCCCACCAGCCAGCATCCAGCCCCCAACAACCGACGGTCTAGCTCATTCAGAGCGACAGGACGCGTGTTCGTCAAGATAGATGATAACTAAGTCACCCAGATATTTTATGCGGCGATATTGACCCGTCGGAGGGAGTACAAAGAGAGAAAGAGAGAGAGAGAGGGGTAGAGATAGAGAAGTTGTTCTGTCAAAGCACCGATCCTCCAAGGGGCGAAATATTTTTTCGGGCTCGCTGCCAATTGCTGACGTGACCGTCCACTGTGTCAGCAGTGCGCGCGTCAGCGGCTACGTTGCACGAACCCCGGGAAAAGGAGAACAGGAAATTTTCGTCGGCGTGACGAGGGAACCGGCCAGCCGGCTGCTGCTACGCTACTCGTTTCTCTCTCTCTCTCTCTCTCCTCCGCTCTCTTTCTCCCGCTTCTTTTCCTTCACCGGGCACGACGCGCCGGCACTGGTAAAAATATGACCATTGACAGGTTTACGGGCAACGTGTGATTAATACCTGGAAGCTTTCAGACACGCCGCCGAGCGATTTCTCTTCTTCCACGAGCTCGAAATTTTTCATATTTTCCCGCACACGGTTTTTAGCCCGTCTATTTTTACGGTTCCTTCGATAGCGCGCGGCTTTGGCTCCAGGTGTCCTGGAGTCGCCGTATCACTGCCACGCGGACGTCAGCTTTAGAGACTCGAAGAGCGATTGTAGAAGACAATGCCAAAATTCACGAATTTTGATTTCTCTTGCCACTAAGTATAGTCCTCGCGCGAGAAGGAGGCACCGTTGAAGAAAGCGACGCAGGGAAAGGTGAGTTCTCTCAGGTGTTCGAGTAATTTAGACGGCAGATTTCGGCGGACCACCCTGTACGTTTCGATGTAACTAAACGTACAGCGAAACGTTTGCACTCGGAGCGAGATGCACATGCATCTGGATGCACTTCTCGGAAGTGTGAAGAACGTGTCCAGGTTCGGAGCACGGTTCACGGGAAACGATCGAAGATCTAATCCGCGGCGACTGGAAAAAGAGCTAACGAGGGAGCCGGGGTGCTAATGACATCAGCAAAACTGTCGGTAGCCAGCGGTAGACAGCGGGGCCGCCCATTCCCCCGTGTAAATATTTATTCGCGCCTGGTCCCGCGTAAAATTGAAAATCTTCATAATGCCGGGCCACCGCGGCGCATACTAAGTCTCGTATTAGCATACATCGCTTAAATCTTGATTCGTGTTTACGCCGCGGACCCCTCGAGCCCGCGGGGTCGATGCTGCTTCTTATTAGCGCGCCAAATGAAGAAATAAAGCCCGGGGGTAATGAACATGTTAACCCCGCCGTTCCGATCGAATGAATCTGCTTAACAAGTTCGACGACCAGGATTTTCTATCTCGCCTAAAAAACGTCGAATTAATTTCGCGGCTATCATTATCGAAAGTTGGAAGCGTTATGTTTAAAGAACCTCTGTAACTCGGAGATTTTAATTCCGCCCTCGAGATTCGAATTATCGAGACTCGACCGTGTTAAAATGCACTCGTCTCGCCGAGTATTTCGAGCTATCGCAAGCCACGAATTCTAGACGCCGGTGCTTCGACTTTTGTCGATTGCGCGAAGCACTGCGCGACGATGAGAACCGCTGGCGGCCGCGCTGCACGACAAGTGCATCGTGCAGCGTCGTGTGAGTGGCACACTCGCACTCGCGCGGCCTCCCAGCGATGTTCCGTGTCGGTGCACGGAACGCGTCGCGACGGCCGCGTGTGCGTCGCGTCAGTGTGAACGTAGAGTCACCGACACTCCTGCTCGTCCTTCCAGCCCATACAGGGTGGTTCAAAAGTAGCCGGCTCGATTTCTGACGCCGAGCCACTCGTCCTGGAAACTGCACACCGACTCGAGCACGCACTCGGCCCCGAAACATTCCGAAAGAATGACTCGTTAGCGATCCGGGATTCTTCGCGGTGAACGCCGCCACCGAGTAGCAAGAACCTCTTCTCCCGAGGATCTTCTACTTAGTATAGTTACCACGGTTTCTACAATTCTCGATTCTGGTTCAAGTTCGAGTTCTGCATCGCGGAAAAGAGCAGCTCCGAGGGTGGATCTGCCGCAGGGGTGGTTCTCAGTGAGCAAGATTTTGTTGGCAAGGCTGCTTGCTTGGCCATTATTCGAATAACTATTTATCTAGATAAATAATCGAATAGAATTGAAAAGAGTATCTATGAGGAAACAATTTTTATTATTATGTTTTATTACGCAGAATAAATATTCCGCATCGTGCAAACTAATGCATAATAAAATAATTGTAGACTCGAAGTAACTATTACATTTTTAGCGACATTTAAGCAAACACTTTACAAAACTATTCTATCAGTTCTACAATAATATCGAAACGTAGAAATATCAGTAAAAATGTAGAAGTTACTTCGAGTCGATAATGACGCGCACCCCTGTACATAAGAGGAAAATACATCAGTGGCCCACATAAAATACGCGTCCGTATAGCCAAGAGTACGCTCGAACTCGGAACAGATAATGGAGGTTCACTTTGGCGATCAAATAACAGAGGTCCGGCCTGAAGTCGTTCAATAACCGAGGTTCGGATAAACTTTTCTTCCGAGATTCTCTTATTAATTCTACCGTAGTTTGCCAACGAGTGCAAACCAGACTCTGGAAATAAATAAGAAATCTTGGGACAGGAAAATGATTTTTCCCAATTACCGCAGAGACCGATGCTTCGAGCAAGGGTTGCGAAGCATCCTGTAGACCAAGGCCATGCGGGAAAGTGTTTCGCGCAAGGCATATAAACATATTACACGGAAAGTCGAAGGGAGTGGCGCTGGCAAACGGGGTGCCCTAAAAAGAAAGCTAAAAAGAGCGGCATAGTTCGCAAAAGTATAGGAAGCAGAAGACGAACAAGACGAAGAAGAAGAAGAAGAAGACAAACAAGAACACGAACACGAGTAAGAAGCAGAAGAAGAAGAAGAACAAGAAGAAGAAGAAAGAAGGAGATTCGTCGCAGAGAGAGTTCCTATCCTCCCTCGCTCTCGACGTCCGCGAAGCGACGCCTACGCGCCGGCAGAGAGTTACCTTCGGAAGAGAGAATATAATTGCGCGATCGATAAATTCTCCGAACCTGCATCAACAACTCCATTTTGCGCAAATAACGTATATTTCCGCTAATGAAGTATGCCTTCGCCGCGCTGCCCTCCCTTGTTCCCCTGTAAAACATTAATGTATGCTGCCGTAAAATGTTCTCCCGCCTCGTGAGCCACGCGAGAGGGGGGGGAGAGAGAGCGGGGGACGAGGGGTGGGCGAGGCAGGACGAAGGAAAAAGGACGCACGATCGCGTTTCCCGCGAGTCGAGCGAGCTAGCCGGCGAATCGCGCAATTAAATTTCATGAAAACCGAGTTGCGCCGAGTTAGGGGTGGATCTTGGTCCTTGAGAGCGGGTCGCACAAAGAGAGACGATACCGATATCCCGCAAGAGGAGAGCATCGGTAATGAACGCAGCGAGCGAGCGAGAGAGAGAGAGAGAGGGGGGGGGGGAGCGCGGAAAATTCTACCGAGCAGAGGAACCACCCCTCGCGAGTGGGCCAACGACACTGGTTGTCGAGCCCGAGCGCCGGAAAGATTGACAGTTTACAAAATATTTCAGGTTCCGCAGTTAGGTGACTCACCCAGTACATGCACCAGGAATAACGCATGTATACATAGGCCATAGATACGTGGGCCAACACGCGGCCGTACATAATGTGATATAACACACGGACCGGGCGAGCGCGCAACGCGCCGCGCGGCTGTGTAGGTGAGTCGAGAGAAAGGGCGGCAGAGAGAGGCGGGGTACGGAGAACGGTGCGGGCCGGCGAGGGTGGCGAGCGGGCGGAACCAGGCGGCAGAGCGACAGAGAGAGGAGAGGAGAGAGAGACAGAGAAAGAACGACTGAGAGACCGAGAGAGAAAGAGAACAACCAGCGAGTTCGGGGGGTGAAAGAGAACGACGGCGAGACCAAGAGGGGAAGAGAACGACTGCGAGACCGAGAGAGAAACAGAGAGAACGAACGAGAGAGAACTAACAAGAGAGAAAGAGACCAAGAGAGACCAAGAGAAAGAACGAGAGACAGAGGCCAAGAGAACAGCAAGAGACGGAGACCAAGAGAAAGACTAAGAGAGACAACGAAAGAGAGAAAGAACGATAGAGAGAGAGAGGAAGAGAGAGAGAGAGAGAGAGCGGGAGAGGTGGGCGCACGGCGAAAAGCCACGGCGAAACTATTGTCCGACGATGTATTAACGAGCAGCGATGCTATTGACGTGGAATCGGTCGGAGCGTCGGGAAAAAAACCGGGACAAAAAACTCGAGAGAGAGAGGGGGGGGAGAGAGAGAGAATGGCAAAGAGAACGGCGGAGAGAACAGCAGAGAGAAAAAGAAAGGGAAAAAGAGAGCGGGGAAGAAGAAAGAATGGAAAGAGAAAAAACACACGTGCCAGGCCCTCGGCCGCGAGAAAAAAGGCGCGCACGCGAGTGTGTTGTGTGTACACGGGGTTCGGCCTAGCCGGGATCGAGGAAGGATAAGGAGGATCTGGGTCTTTGGATGACTCTGCCAGGTTATCCGAGCGAAGCACAAGCAGGTGCCCCGCGAGGTGCTCTCCTCGACTCGCCTACTCGGCCGACCCGAAAAACAAACGAACTCTGCTCGGGATTAACAGGGATTCCTTCGCGAACTTCTTTCTTCGAGCCAGCTAAGTGAATGCTCGCGTGGACTGTCTTCTTTCTGGACCACAACGATCGGCGCCAACTTTTTCGAGCACGCTGCAGGGAATTGCTCTCGAAATTTCAGTTCTTCCCCTGTCGTTCGAATCATCTCGAGACTCGACTCTATTATAATCATTGTTCTTAGGATAATATTCGTCTGGAAAGTCGGCTCCAGCAGACAGAGTCTACTGAAAAGGGAGAAGCGTCGCAGGACGGAGTCAGGAGCGTATTAATAAACACTTTTGTCGTTCTCCATGGTTTCGTTCGAGCCGGACGCGCAATCTAATATCGCCGTGCCCTTTCCGCAGGCTAGAATATTGCGACGAATGCTGGAACGAACGAACGAACGAACGAATAACAGAAAAACCGGGAAGAAGGACAGCAGCTATCCCGGGCAGAACGGGTCGAGGTTCCCGGGGACGCGGATTCATCGCCGTTTCGCCGGGAACTCCGGCGTTTCCCTGTTTCTCTTAACGATTTTCTATATTTTCGCGATGCCGAGAGCCTCCGAAATTTACGGTGTTTGTCTGGCCGCGAGATCTGGCTGCCGCGGATTTTTGCGCAACGATCGCGACGAGTTGCGCGATCGCTTCTCCTCCGCGGAGCTCGGTTCTTCCGACGCTCGAATTTTCGAGTAAGCACGGTTCGAAGCCGTGTATTCGAGTATTCGATTTAACCGGATATTCGAATCGGTTCGCTCCTTCGAATCGAGTAATATTCAGTGTTCTTTTCATTCTCGAGAAACGAACTGCGTCACGAAGAGGATAATGGCAGTTTTTCGTAAGCTGTGTATTAATCGCGGGTTCACGCGGATCGATGAGGCCTAATGGGACGAGCTGCAAATTAAAATTGCCGGCTATCTTGTCTATGATCGCTCGGATAATTGCAGCTCTGTCCCGGCCTAGTGTAATGCCGCTGACATCTTCACCAATCGGCGTGCGCCGTGGTCTCTCGCGGACTGAGCGATAATCGTTGCCGTAGGTGTACTTACACGCTGGCAGCATTTATTTTTACGGGACACGGCAATTTGTATCCGAAAGTATGCGCCGAGTCGTCGTCAGCTCGCTTCTAATTGACCGGATAGAAATGCCTCGCATTGTTGCCTGTAAACCGGTCGATCGTTTCGACTCTGCGTTATAGTTCATGATTGCTGCCTCTGTTACTACAAACTTTCGATGTTGTTCCAACCGGTGGATAACCACCCGTTAGATGGTCCAATCTGAACAATACACTTCAACACTTTCAACTTTTAACAATGTTGAGGAGTAATCGGTGTCGTACAACTTAATAATATTGCATTCATAAAATTATATTATATTTATAAAATGTATGTTGCATATATACGACGCCTGTCCATGCCAAAGGCGGCACAGCAGCCAGGTTCTAAAAATTCGCCGATGGCCCGCAGATTTCGCAACGACACGATTCACGGAATATTCCTCACCGACATTAGAATAGCAAAGCAGCGCCTCGGCACTGTTCAAGGTGGAACTGGCTCCCGCGATGCCTCTCGGTACCTCTGGGTGTCAGAAACCTTTGGCGCGGCGACCAAGGAGCAACCCTACGGGGTGTAAACGTCTTAGAACCGCTGGATCGCGGCCGAATCGGTGATAGAAAGGTTAGGGTATTCGAGTAGTTTCCAAGTACTCGAATGATTTTACCCTAGTCACATAATGTCAAAACTTGCATTATGATGACTGTCGTTAGAATAAATGAAAGTTGACTCCTTACCCTAGTTGCTCGATGTTTAAACTTTCTTTCCTTTCGGTTTCGCCACTGTAATTCGGCTCGCTTTTTCCGGAGGTCCGCGGCACGTCTAATCGGTTGATGATCGAGAAAGAGAATCGCGCGACGTAACGGCGTTACGTCTCCTCGCGAAGGTCGGAATTCGTTAAAGCGCGTGGAAACAAACAAGCGTGAGCAGACGCCGCAGGAGGATGCCAGAAATGGTGGATAGAGCAGAGAGACGGAGGAGGTAGGAGAGGTCGGCTGCGAGAGGGTTGGGAGAGGACGGAGCCAGCAGCCGCGGCAGCAACAGCAGCATAGCACCATCAGCACCAGCAGCAAGAGAGAAAAGAAGGAGCCAGGGAGAAGCAACGGCGCAACAAAGGACAATAGTTGTCCCGTCGGGTAGGACGCGAACTTTTGCGCCACGGGACAATGCTATTGCCGCCAGCAACGCGGGACAATACTTTCGCCGGGTTTTACATCAGGATCGGGCTCGTCCTCCGTGCTCTCTCTCTCTCTCCCTTTCCATCTCTCTCTCTCTCACTCTGTCTCGAATCCTCTCGCTCTCTCCCACCCTGGACTGCTCACGGTTCACCTGGCTGCACTGGCAAGGCCCAACCCGCTTCCGAGAACGCATCTACATCTCGAGAAACCGGCCGAATTTTTATACTTCTAGACGGCGCGGGCCCGAAAACAAAACGACCTCTTTTCTGCCAATTACTGGGAGTCGGAGGGGGGTCGGGAGAGACGGACGGGATAACTGGACGACAGGCCGCGAGGAACGGGCCTCCGATTTCCCGCGGGAATCGGCCTCTCGTTTCGCGTCTGAGAAGGGGAACCGGAACCAGCCGCGACACAGTGCTCCAGAAAACGATCATTTTTGGTCGAAATTCAATTTTTCAACTTTCGTACACCGCGTCTCGTAACTACAAATTTACCCAAAAATTTGCAGCTTTTATAAATTGTATCCAATTCTTCAATATTAGTACACCACCGCGACTCGTAAGGGATGGAAATTGAATAGTCCCCTCTTAATTATTTTCTATACAACCTTCTTCTCTACAACCCTTAATTCTTCTATCTATTCCTATTAATTTTCGTATACTGATTGGATACGCCACACATTTTCGTGCTGTCTACTATGTGTTCGATTGAACAAATTGAACAAGAAGGAAACATGTTCGTGCGAAACGTGTCTAACGGAGCCACACGACTGCCCCACGGGGCAATTGGTGCTTACGCCGAGTCTAGGCTGTTCTAGCCTCGAGGAATTCGGCTCTCGGGCGTTTTCTTAGACGATCCGGAGACCTCTAGATCGGATCCCGTTTGGCGCTGCGATCATGCCGAAGCCTTGGAGACCTTGGAGCGCGTAATGATCTGTAGCACTCGACGAAAGCCGAGCTCCGCCTACGAAGCACTTGATTCCGTGGACCGAGCCGGGAATCATTAACCCAAATGTGAGCGGCCGAGGCTCCTCGCATCCATCGCGGCAGAGCGGGCCGACACCGTGACCCGAAATGGCAGAAAACGGAGAAGAAATGATAAAGCCGCGATGATCGAGCCGATCTATAAACGGACGCGGCGCGCGCGCAAGGACAAGGGATTATTCCGCGGCGCTAGCCGACGCAGCGAGCGAGGTGGAGACGGAAACAGAGATAGAGAGAGAGGGGGAGAAATAGAGAGAGGAAGAGAGAGAAAAACGGAGAGTGTGAGAGAGAGAAGAAGCGAGAGGGTGGGAGAGACGAGCAGCTTCGTCCAAGGACGCCGAACATCCCGTCGCCTTTTGTCGAACGGCAGAATGAAAAAGGACGAGACCAGCGGAAGAGAGCGAAAGAGAGTACGAGAAAAAAGGAAGAGAGAGAGAAAGAGCCAGAAAGAGAGCAAGAGAGAAAGGAGGTAGAGAAATCTATTGGAAGGAGACGAGATGCAAATGTGTTCGCTTGACGGTGATGCGAAACGGGCGAAAGTGTGCAGAAGGTCAGTCTCCATCAGCGACAGGTGATTACATATACGCACCAGACGCCGGAATTCAAGGTGGAGGTGAATTACCTGCCTCGGGATTTCAGGTTAGGTCGCCACCTTCCCGAGTCTGACCCTGACTCGAGGTCCTCGCGTATCCTTCTCCTCGGTCGAGCGTATCCTTGATCGATGGCGCGCGCGTGCTCGCCGTCGCGAATCTCGCGCGCCGAATCTTTAATAACAACGTCGATCCTCGGCCCGATGGGTCAGCAGAGACCCGACTGCCGAGATCTACGAAACGCATCCCGTAAGTGTTCGTTATCTTCCTTATTGTCCATTAGACTAGACTATCATCTAAAGGAAAGTTATTCCACCGTTTTAAAAGGTGTCAGGGAATATCATCCGTCAGCGGCGAACGCATACGTCCAGCCGGGTACGTCCGATGCTTGTAGATCCTACCTTGACGCGTGCAACAACGTGACAATGTCTCGAGGAATGTCGATTGCGGGTTCGCCCGATCGCAGGAAAAAATCGACGGTGGAGCCATTGTGTTCGGTTTCCAGCACTGAATTTCAATTGGCAACTATGTTGCCAGGCGAACGACAGCGGCTGCTCTGATGACAGGCGCGATGGACTAATGATATTCGTGGCGAGAATTGTTCGCGAACATGACCGCCAAGTTCAAGAGCGACTAGGTTGCGCGGTCAAAGAGAGATCGAGAGAGGATCGTTGAAAAAGTAGCAGAGGATGCCGTCGTTTACGCGAACATTCGTTTAAATAGGAAAAGTCATTGGAAAAGTCATCATCCTATGATGACTTTTCCACAGAGTTATCGTCGGTCGAATTTGTCCAATTTCTATCAAAAATTTGTCTGTGCTACAATGTTCTCGAGGCTACGAAGACGAAGCAACGATCGCGCGAGAGCGAGCGAGTAGGATCGAGGGATCTTTGAAAAAGTGGCAGGGTCCCGTGGCCTAAAAGCGTGCATCATTCATCATCACCGAGTCGCGGGCATGTTTCAATTCCCTTCGGGCGATTGCTTAAACCGCGTTGTTTGCGCCTGGTCAATCTCCGTGGAGCCGGGGCCACGTGCCTCGCGAAGTTAACTTAATTACGGCCAATTAAGTGTCAATTAACCGAGCCCGCACACGCGGCCCGTACGTAGGACGGCTCGGCTGGCGTCTAGTGTGTGCCTCGCGGTCGTCTGTCAAATTAATGACGTAGGAACACGTCCCTGTCCCCGGCGTGGAACGCTCGGCGGGCATCTCCCCGCCAGCCCCCTCTGCGAAATTAATTTGCAGCGAAAAAGAAAGGAGAGCCGCCGCGCCGCGCGTTCCGGGCCGATCTTCTTTTAATAAAATCAAGCCGGACAGACCGGGGAATCGTTTTCGCCGGAAAGCCAACGATATTTCTCGACCGCGGACGGAAAATTAATCAGGATTTATGGACTGGAAGAGGAACTTTTATCGGGGCCGCTCGCAGACGCGAATGCACCGTAAAATTTTTTCAGAGGAGATTCAGGAGCCTCTCGCAACCAGCTAATGATTCCTGCGCATCGATTTTTAACGGAACACAGATTTCTGACGACCAGTTGGATAACAACTGGACACAGCTTTCGCGCTCTATAGATCGGTCATTTCGAAGCGCAACATCCTCGACCCTAAGCGAACGGTCGAGCGAGCGATAATCATTGAAGGTCCCTCGAATCGTCGGACAGAATAATCAAAGAGTTAGCTGGGTCGATGAATCGACTATATCCCGTCGCACCAGGAAATGAAGTTGTCGATCGGCGATCTCGTTCTTTTTGCATCCCGACGCGCGACGCGGCCGCGGGATGAGTGGTCGCTGCGATAATTAATCATTGGTCCCCGAAGCCGCGGCAAAAAACGGACAGCCGTGACGCGGAGCGAGACGAGCTGGCGCGAGCAAGGCGGGAACGAACCCATTGACACGAGCAGCAGGCGAGTAGCAGCAGGCGAGTAGCAGCAACCTCCTTCAAGAATAGTCGTGCGTGCTCTAGATACGTCTGGGGACTCCGGGGAAAAGGAGGCCAGCTCCGAGCAGGACAAAAAGGGAGCAAGGGACGCGTCCGCGTTACAGGGCCGAAAAAACCGCGGGACCAGACCGAAACCCTTTTTCCCGCCACCGATGTATCGGCGACAAAAAGGTGCGAACAAGATGCTTTTTTCCCGAGACAGCATTTTTTCGTCCGATTTTTTACTGGGACCGAGGGAACAGAGTCTTCCGCTGCTTGCCCCGCGACCTTTCTCAGCGGTAGAACCGAAAATTAGCTACTTCAGAGGAGTTACAGCTACTAGAACAGGGCTGGACACGCGCGAGGTCAATTAGCGTTTCGATTTTCCAGTGCTGACCCTATAGGGGAGAACAACCACGAGTGGGACACTTTCGTTTAGAACGAGACAACGAAAAGACTGAACGACCTATATAATTCTAGTTTGGAACATTCGAAAGGTCCGATCTTTGCTGAAGCATAATATAGCAAAGGTGGAAGTAGAAGACAGTTGACGCGACGGCAAAAAGCAGGCAGGGCAAAGATTCCCACGAAAAATCAATTAACCGTGGCGAGGACGCCTGCGGATCGGCGATCTCTTTTTTAACGGCAGGTTTCAGCCAGCTTCCCGATTCCATTTCCACCACGTGCCGGTTAATGAAGCGGCACCGAAAAGAACCGGAAAGAATTCAGGTGGAGAGGCTCCGTGTTAACGAGGAAGAGAGAAAGATATAGGAGTCTCGGGAGAGAGAGAAAGAGAGAGAGAGAGAGAAGAAGTCGGAGCAGGCGGAACAGAGAGAAACGAGGCTGGGGAAGAGCTTCGAGGCAATGGGGCGACAAAAGTCAGCGGCGCTAAAAGCGCCACGGACCGCCGGTAGGCGCATGAATAATAATCTGTGATTAATAGAGCGCTAAGCTGCCGGTGACTCGCGGCATGAATGGCCGTAGTACTATTAAGCGGCGCGTATATCATACCTATGGCGATATCATGTAGTTCCGTGTTATTACATCAACGGGGACGACTTTGCGCGCGTGTCAACGCCAGCCAGGGGCCAACGGGGGGATGATTCTTGCCGACGAGGGCCGATTCCACCCCGAACCTGTTCGTTGACACGCTTTTTGCCAGACGGAGAAAGTATTTATCGGTCGAGCGTCTGCTCATCGAGCTAAGTTTCTAAACTAATGTTTCAAGAAATACAGTGACAATTATAGACTCGAATTGACTTTTACATTTATTTATCAGTAATGGAAATAATAGAATTGTAAACTCAATTATAAATTTAAAAAAAATATTTCCAAAAGTATCTCCAAAGAATTCATATCATTTCGTCCAATCTGAAGAAGCTCTATCTCGTCTAACTCTATCCTCGTTTATCGAGACGAAACCTCACCTGGCTCGGGACACAGTGGCGAGAGAAGGGTGGATTCGCGTCGTGTAAATTTAACCGTGCACCACTGTACCGAGTTCGTTAAGACCGAAGAAGTATCTTTTGTTTTCCGATCGCGAACGATCGAGGGGTGCTTTCCTCGCCGGCTAAAATAATTAAATTATGCATCGCAAGGTTAATTATTCGCATCCGAAACACTTGTTGCAATTACCCCGCGATGGATGATCGTCTGGCTGTTTTTATTACACTCGTTACTCCATAATCACCTCGTTTGTAAGTACTCCAACCCCGGGCATAATTAATCGCGAATAAAGACGATTTAATGCACCTTCCTCCGGCCGAACAAACGCCCGGCGCAATGACAAATTGATGACGGCTGAATCGTTGCCCGCCACCTTTTTTTTTCGTTCTCCTCGCTCGGAGTTTACAATCCGCCTCGGCGTTTGGTAAAGGTCAGTGCCGGAGCGAGAGAGAGAGAGAAAGAGAGAGAGAGAGCGCGACCGACTGTCCGTGTAATTAATTGTTTTTCGACGATTAGTTCGCAGCGCGCCATAAATTCGATCGACGGGGACCGTTTAAATCATTGTAAAACAATGGGGACGGACCTAAACGTTGTTACCGCTGCAATTACAATCACAAACAGACGGAGCGCGCGCGTTAAGTTATAATTATATCTAAATGCCGGGGCAAATTGTCCCGTTTTATTGGTCGATTTGCCCCGCGCGACAAATGTTTGTCAAAATAACGGGGGACAATGCAATTTGCGGCCGTCGAGCGAGCCGCCGGCCGTTCCCACAAGCTCTAAGCACGCCCGAAAAACCAACTTTCCCACGATGCTTGCACCAATTAGCCCTCGAATTTTGGCAATCTCTTAGATTGGCCATTAACCGGCTACTCCGGTTTACAACTGTCCAAAAAGCGCGTCTAGTTCTATCGCATTTTCTTTTTCTCTCAGCAATCCTAATCGGCTGAAAATAATTTAACAATATCTTGAAACTCTTCCAATGCCCTCTTAGTTTTGTACTCGACTTATTCATTTTGCTCATAAATATCCGCAGTCGTGTTATCAATTATAATTTGCCATAAAAATCCGCGCAATAGAGGATTAAATTCGCCATGATGCAAGGGTGAATGAAAGCCGGCAACGCGCCGGGAAGTTGGAAGAAGTCTGTTTCTAGCAGAAGTTTTCACCTCGTGGGACCAAGGTGAGCCAAAAAGGAGAGAACGAAGGCGGCAGGCGGGTCCGCGAAGGGTCAGGTGGCGGTGTAATTTCGGTTCTAACCGTGACCACGGTCATCGGCTGGCGGTTCGCCTACGTAATACGTAGCAGTACGTATATAAGTGGTAGGTAGGTATGCGCAAACAGCAAACAAGAAGTAGCTACCGGCTGCTTCCACAGGTGGTCGGGTCACGAAGTGACCCCACTCCAACCCCCTGTTCCCGTCTCGTGCTCGCGCGGCAACTTCCTTTCCTCTCTCCTTTCTCTCTCTCTCTCTCTCTCCCTCCCTCCCTCTCTCTGCCTACCTCTATCTTTCTCCAACTCGCTCTCTCCCGCTCGCGATTCTCTCGAGTCCTGCTTGACCCGCGGCACGTCAGGTTAGGTGTGTAGGTCGCCAGTAGGTCGAGTGAGCCGCGGAAGGAAGGAGGAAGGTGAGCTCGCGAGTGGCTACGTCGATCCGTAACGCAGCCACGCCGTGAACCCGACGTTTCAGCCGTTTCCTGGCGCCGTCGGGGTGGCTTCTCTCCGCATCCCCGCCGACCCTCGGCCTTCCTCCGCGTCTCTGATCTCTGCCGGCCGCTGTCTAAACGGGAAAACGATCCGGGAAAAATCCCGGCGGCTTACTCGCTTATTTTTCCGCGTAATGGCACGCGAGACCCGCCGACCTCGACGGTTTCTCCTAGTCTCTGGCCGCTGGATTAAACTCGCGAAATTTCTGTCACCCTGTAGATCCTCGAGGCTTTTAATCCAGGACGGATAGCATCGCGAAATTCGGGTCACGAGTGTTGGGACATTCTTTACCAATATTCTCTTGCAGAATATTCTTGGTCAGGGTTATTCGAGAACAAAGCATGCAGAGACCGTACGCAAATGGATTGTGGATTTTTATGTAAAATAAATATGTTGTAAAACGCAAGAGCCGATTAGAGAGATCATCTTCAACAATTTTATTAGAACAAAAGCAATGTGTTGAGAACGTAATACTATTGAACAGGAGCGGCGCGTCTGGCCATGACGCACCAATTCTACTTCTCCCCAAACATATATTCGGCTTCTGCCGGAAGCTTCTTATACGGAACTTTCGCGCGAAGAGGACGGTAATTGTCACCTTCCTGACAGCGTTTTGACTGCAGCGTCTCTAATCCGTAGCAACAAGTCTTTGCCGACGGACTAGGCAGTATCGTTCGGGCTTCGAACCCTAATCCCGCCCGAGTAAGTTATTCTGGTAGGCTGTAACTCGGGCTCGTTTTCATGCTAATTCCCCAGGCGCGTCGCGAGTGTCCAGAATTCAGCGACCGCGATTCACCGTTTGGTCGCCGGCCAGAGGAGATTTAGCTCCGCCTGCGCCACCCCGGTATCGCGCAATGTCATCGTAACGTTTGCACGCCTCGTCTAGGCAGAATTTACGATCGCGGCGTGCCCGTAAGGCTCCCCCCCGAGTGGTTCCGTTGCGTAACCGCGGCCTGAACCTCCGCTAAACTAATAAACCACCTGGCCAAGTCAAGGTCAAGGCGGCCGGAACTTTGCGGACCGGAACAAGCCGCGGGAGCCCCTATAGCCCTCAACTTTCTAAGCTAGCGTAATCGAGCCATTCACTGTGGGCTAGCCAATCTCCGGGGTCTTTTCCTTATATTTAAACACAATTAACTCTAGACCCAAGGTGTTGGACATATCAGATTTTTGTATTTAAATTCAATCAATGATTTACTCGGGGTGATCGTGGTTGCAAAGATGAAAGAAAAAGAGGGAGTAAAATTTTGTTGGCGGAGAGTTCGTTTTCGAGAAGATCGAGTTGGAAAATGCAGCGCTTGCGAGCGTCGTCTGGCCATGGTCGATCGAATCTACTTATTAGGACACTACGAGAGCTGCCATTTTGATCAAGCTGCATCGAGACGGGTCGCAACAATTTTATCAAATTCTCTGGAATAATCGTCTATTTCGGACGCTGTAGAAATTTAACAAGACGGAAACCGTAAAAAGCGTCGAGGTTTATTAATGACGAGAGAACAGAATTTTATTCAGAAGAAGAAATGGCAAGATCTTTTATTATATGAATAAATGTCTAATGTTTCAGTAATTCTCTCCAAGTTCTAACGATCGATTAGAATTTACGAGCGTGATTCTTCGAGTGGCCTCGGTCAGGGATGCAGCGCGTAGAGGCGGCAGCATGAGGCGTCGAGGAATTATTACGTTCACGGTTTGCTAATCCGCAGCCACGTCCAATCTAGCATTGAACGTTCCAACGTAACGCAAACGGTCCAGGGAAACGCGAGAGGAGAGCAGAGAAGAGAGAGCCGAGTCTGAACCAAAGGAGAGAGAGCCCGGTTGCACCGCACGGTTGCCCGGTTGCTTTCAGTCGTAGGATGCTGAAGGCACTGCGGTTGCCATGGCGACCCACCACCACCGCAGCCCGATGTAATTATTTGAAAAACGCCCGCCGCAGCCCCATCCTACACCCACTACCCGCCACCCACCACCCCCGGGGGTTGCCGGTACAGGGCGATGCAAAAGTAGCCGCGGTCTTTTGCATCGGGGCCAATCGAAGATATCATCGACACCTGCTGCCTTCTACCTCCCCTGGCGCCCTCCGCACAAACTCCCATGCTAAATAGATCTACCCTCGCTGTACCTGTAACTAAATCGCTCGAAATGCTATCCATTGCGACGGCGAAATTCGCGACATATGAAATTCACGGTCGGCTTTTTATTTCAATTTAGCGGACGCGATTGCTTCTCCCGTCGACTCGAAAAATACAGAGCCTTCTGATACACGAATATTACTCAACCAGACGCATCAATGGCGCTAATCAACTTCACCTGATGATTAATGTAATATTAATTATATGCATTATGTATAATATACGAGTATACTCGTCACGAAGAAATGACAAGA
Organism: Augochlorella aurata; assembly: GCA_028455555.1. Classification (NCBI taxonomy): domain Eukaryota; kingdom Metazoa; phylum Arthropoda; class Insecta; order Hymenoptera; family Halictidae; genus Augochlorella; species Augochlorella aurata. Next base: position 3,284,442 of record CM052155.1, on the reverse strand, counting down.
TTTCCTGTAATCGTCGGAGCCGAAACAGTAACGTCAGAAATAATATTCACTGTGGCATTGAAATTCGCGAGACAAGAGCCTCGCGTTCGATTTTATTTCAATTTAGCGGACTCGTTTGCATCCCTGCGCCTTGCAACAAGGGGGTGGGCGGTGGGTTGCTCTCGAGCCGACGGGTATTCGGGTCGGCTATTTCTTGAGGGAGAATTCGCGGCGAAGGAAAAATCCGGAATAAGCACGCGGGCACGATTACGTCGGCTGATAAACACCGAGCAATATCGTAATGCTCTCGTAGGAAACGGTCTCTAGTTGGACCAGAAACTCGACCTTTAACCGTACGGAGATCGAACCTAGATCATTGCGCCGTTTTGACGCTCGAACGACGGCCCTTTTCCGCAAAAATATGTCAACTCGACTGCCATAAAAATGTACGAATTCAATAGCAAGAAACGGGAATAAAATAAAAATGTATTCCCTAGTTTTAGTAAGTAAGGGTATCAAGTGCAACGAAAATCGGAAGATTATTACTTTGAAGAAGGAAAGAAAAATGTGTCGAAATTTCGGCCACAGGTTCGAATTCAACGATGCCAAAATCATAACGATACTAATCTTGGTTAGAATCGTACGAGGTTATCAATTTTGGCCAGCTTTTCGCAAGAAGTGCCACCGTGCGACGTGACCACGTATCCATTGTCTGCGTCGCGTCGACGGAGACGCGAACTCGAGGGACAGCTCGTTATGCTTCTCGAGGGGCGCTAAAGGGCAGGAGAAAACTGGAACGTCACCGAGCCACCCACGCAATTATACAGCAATAACAACTTTGTTGTAGAGGCACGTGTTGGATAATATTCTCCAACACTAGCAGTATCCTTCCAAAACCTCATTTTTCTCTGGCCCTAATGAGAATGGCCGAAACATTTGGAAAAACACACGAGATATTTTAAACGATCGAAGCCATTTCGAATTTTTCAATATTAATATATACTTTTCGCTTCATGTTATAGTTGCTACCGAGACGAATTCTATGACCTGGAACCTTCTTTTTATTATTTAAGTTAGCAACCACTTATGGGCGCATTGCTCTGCGCGCATTGCCGTGCGTAGAAACGATATCTGCATCCGACAATAATTTCGGTAAAAAGGCATAATTCCGAGAACCTGCCGAGATCTCTAGGCTGTTCGATCGCCGGACAGTCCGCCGGTTTTTCCGGAGCCGAACGAGGCCAGGAATGCAAAGAATTTTTCGAGACGCCGTGCTCCGGAGTTCCTGGAACGTTCGACATTAGATTTCTACGGCGCGGCGGTCAGATAAGAGGGGGCCAATCGCGCGGCAATTTGCTCCGCAATAACGGAATGACGTACCGCGATTAAAATGCCGGCAATTAAAGAAACGGCGAAATGGCTGCGGTCAGCCGAGAAGATTTTCTGTAGCGGCCGCGGTATATTTAAAAAAGAACTTAACAAAACATCGTGTTCGGGTTAGAAATAATAGAAATAACATATTAGAAACGATACGTATACTATATTAAAAATAATAGAATAAAAGAAATAATATATTGGAAATAATAAGAAATAAAAATACACAAATACGATATCGTGTATTTCATGAGACATTTTAACTAACATTTTTAATAGGTTTCTAATATTTTCGATACTCGCCTCTCGGCGTTTCGGACCACTGTGTCGCGACTCCATCCGATAAAACTGGTAGCTGCAAGATAATAACGTGCGTTCACCCCCGTCCCTCCGCGGTATCAACCGCGTGTATCTCGGAGTTAATGAATTCGTAACGCGTGCCGCGAAATCGCCACGCACCGGTAACGCATTAAACGTCCTCAGGAAGCACTTATCGGTACGGATCAATTAAATCGCGCGAGCCACCGGGTCTCCAGGCTATCTCGGACACAAGGAATTTGTCTGGACCCCACCGCATTCGATTTCGAGCCACTCCTGAGGACCGGGCTATCTTTCTTATCGCCGGAACCGAATTTTATTGACTGGAAGTCGGCCGGGGATACTTTGCGATTCCACGATTTCGGACAATTTGTCGCTTTCTCTCTCTCCTCTTTTTTCCAACACGTAGATCCAGAAATCGAGACGCTTTCGAGCAAATGCTTGAATGAAACAATTTATTCGCGTTATTCGTCATAATTTATTCTATTTAGACGAACTGTTTTGGCTCGCGGTTAATGCGACGAACGTTCTAGGGTTCAAGAATCTCCCGCGAGACTCGTAGTATTTTCTAGCGGACAAGGGAGGTCGGAAATGCCGCTTTTAATAATAATTAAATGCCGCTTCAACGAATATAGAATTGTTTAAATAATTCGTGGGTCGTGGGGAGAGTAAAAGACAGCGAACGTAAGCACGAGATCGAGAGATCGCTCTTGATGGAGAGTGTACTTGGGTCGCACCCCCGCCGCCCACGCTCCGTCTGTTCCCGAGTGCTCAAGGGTGCGTGTAACGCGACTGTCGGGAGTCAAAAATCGAGGGAGCAGCGGGACTCGTCGATGAATTATACCGGTCGAGATTGATGCGAACGGTTCAGAAGCTAATCAGTGTAAGTCCAGTTTTCTTCGAAAACCAATTCCGATTTGCCAATTCCAATTTGCATAAAGATCCGCGGTCTAATAACAGCAGAATTATTTTTAACGAAACAAAGGCGAGCGATTGTACGAATAGAATAGTAAGCTTTCTTTAACCGAACTTCAAGAGACGCAGCTGTTTGGAAAAAGTGAACCGGCTTTGACGAAGAAGACGGAACATCGGCTCGCACTGGACAGCTTAATATTAATAACGCATTATTTATTAACGGGCTGATCCGAAGGCAGATAAATTCAGCCGGGTCTCGAAATTTACCGGCGTTGCGTCACCGGCAACATCCATTTTTACGCGTTCCACCCGGCCACGACCGAATAATCCCGACGAATCCAGTTTTAAACAAACAGCCGCCCCCTCATTATTTATGTCCACTAGACGGCTGCATTAAAAATAATGATGTTGCGCCACACTCGCCGCCGCCGCGGGAATCAATGAAGCAATTAAATTGATAAGTTTGCCTCGTTATATTTTCATTCCTTTGTCGCACCGATCACAGCCGACCGGAATTACGAACCTGGCCGACGCGAATCCTCGTAATTCCGCTTTTGTTTTACCAACTTGGGATTTATAAAATGGATCGCGATAGGCCTCGATCTATGCACGGATAGCTCGGAAGACAATTGATCTTAAAATTCGGGCAAAGGAGCATTTAGCATGCTACCTGTAAAAAGATAACGATGCCACCGATAATGCAGAGCACGATGCAAAGCACAGTAGGTATACATTTTTCCTAATTATCAAAAGAAGAATAAATTCGATTTGCACTGATTGGCTTCCGAGCCACCCATTCGTCGCGCTGCAAATGAACTGCTAAACCCGAAGCACCCAATAAACGTTTTATGAGAGATTATCGTGATCGCAGCTGATGGAATCGAGCGTCTCAATTTTTAAGGGGTTGCTGATCGTTCCCACAGGCTCGGGCAGCGTCCAGGTTGTCACGTGGCCCGCAATTACAACGGTACATCCAATTACGAAGGTGTTAACGAGTCCCGGGTGAAATCAGCGCCAGTAGGACAAGCAGAATCGGCTTCGGCGATCGACAATCGGAAAGAGCCTGACTCTCTTCCCTTTGTGAAGGTGTCCGGCGATGGGCTCGGGACGACTTGGAATCGCTTAAACCGTGGGTCAAGATCCTCGACTCACTTCGGAGTTCCATTCAAGGCGCGATAAAAGCTCTCCGGGGCAGCTACAGTCGTAGAATTCAATTTTACGTCGGATCAACTCCGTAGACGGGTCAACTCCCGCGTCTACGGCCCTACGAAGACGGGATACTAACACGGTATGCGCGGGAGAGGCATTAATGCCTTCTCCAAAAACTTAACATTTTTTAATTAAAAGGAAACGCTTAATATTTGCAAAACTGGCAGCAAGATTTCGATCTCGATTTTCGATATTTTTTTGTCCACGTGCTTGTTGTACGGCGCGATGGTGGGAGACGCGACGCGATCGAGAAGGTGGTCCGACGTAAAGACGAAGGAGCAGCAAGGGCGGCCGAGGGTGAGGAGGTGAGAAGGCGGCGGCTGAAGGCCGGGAGGAGGTGGAGGAGGTCCGTGACGATGCTCACTTGTTGCTCGCTCGACTAATTGCCAAGTAATTGGCCCCGTACCCCCGCTCGTATAAAGTTTGCTTCATTGTCTTTAATAACGCCGTGACCTGCGCTAATGGCTCACGTCGCATTCGTAGAGCGGCGCGAGGGAGAGGATACCGGGCACGCCGAAAGAGAAAGCAGAGAGAGAGTGAGAGGGAGAGAGAGAGAGAGGAGTCGAATGGCTCGCGGCACAGCAGAAAGGTCCGGAAATTGCCAAAGAAATGGAAAACGCCGGGAAACGCGTAAAGCCCGACGAAATAATGATTTCCCGCGGTATTCGATCCACGCTACCAGAAGCACCGCCTTTTGTTCTCCCACCTGGTTTTCTCTTTAATTGCTTCACGCACTCGTTCTTTAATCGCACCTGGCCACGATTATCTTTCGAATCTAGATCCAGGATTCGACTCGCCATAAAAATCGCAACGATCCTACCAGCGATTCTTCTGCGACAAGGTTTCAATGGGTTGTTACCATTGACCTAGATCAGGCAGGGTCAACGAGCTCATGTTGACCAACGTTATTTCAAGGTCATGATAAAGCAGGTCGTTGAACTCATTTCGATGTTGCCTGCGATGCTACGAAGATCAGAGATACATCGTTCCATTTAAAAGTATCACGGTGACCCTAATTTTTTCTTGAAGATAAAATCTTGCTTTCTCTAACGTTGCAATTTTTTGGTTAAACTCAGATTGATTTTTCGTATCATTCTCATCGGAAATGCTCAAAAATCGTGGGGACTAATTATTTATCAGCCTGTATTTGTCTCCGTAGGCGTGGCCAGGAGGATCCAAGTAGGCGTGGCTTCGGTGCTCTCGAGCCCACTGGAACCGTCTCAGTGCCCCAGGGGGCAATCCGCGCTCTCCTTTCCCGGTCTATTTCGTTTCGCTCCTACCCCTGTGGCCATATGGCGGGCCACGGACGAGATTTCGTGGGGGAAAAAGTTCTAACGTAGACGTTAGAATAATTTTTAACTTGATTCCCGGAGACCTTCCACTGAGCGCACTCATTACGAAGTTGACGCGTTCACCGTGGCCATCCGCTCCACCTGCGCCTAGGGTCCCCCGAGGGTCATCACCTCGACCACCCTTCCCATGCAATTAGCACAAATGCGACCTCACCCGAGGTGTTTCAACGCGTCCGGAATTTCCTTAACGAGAGCGACGTCGACGACAGACAGAGATTCGAGTCTGGTAACGCGTGAACGTAAACAGCCCTCGCGTTTCGCGATTTGCCCCTTGCCGGTTCATTGCATCGGATCGCACGCGCGATTTCTCGATGTCCTGTTGCGAATAATGCAACAATGTCGACGAATTGGCCAACCAACGTCTCGGCTGCTGCCACTGATTCGCTTCTGCCAAAAGATCGGCAATCTAGATATTAAAGACCACGAAGTTGTCGATGGAGGATCACTCGGTTTGGTCGTTGCTCGACTCGATCGCCGACAATGGGTCAGGCGAGAAAGGCCGTGGCTAACCGGACGACCGTGAATTTTTCTAACCAACCGATCGGTTATTCGCCGGCCAAGTAAATTAGCTACTCGACAAACAAGTGCCGGTCGCAAATATTAGACTGTTTATTGAAAACAATATTCAATATTTGCCGAGGGCAAACGACCACGGTTATTTCAGTCCGTAGAACCAAGGCAATCCCGTCGACGGTATTTAGTATTTAACGAGTTTCTATATTCTTGTGCAAGCCCCGTTCCCCGATTTATTCCAGGCGGAAATGGGAGACCGGCCACCGGGAACTGTGAGCCCCAGGAACGAGGACAATCCGTCTACGACCAGATGCGCGATTGTGCCAAGAATCGGGTGAGCGAGCGAGAGAGAGGGAGAGAAAGAGAGAGAGAGGGAGAGAGAGAGTGACTCATACCACCGATGCATAAAGGGACTCGAACGGTCGAGGACCGATACGCGAGTACCACGTTTGCGAACCACCTAGGCGAAACTGTTTGGTTTAATCGTTTCTGGCTGGTTTGTCGCGCGTCCAACATTCTTCGACAGAATTTGTCGCTGATCAACGAATGTGGGTGACACCTATTCCGCCTGCGTTAACAATAGACCGACAAAGGCCCGGCGATTGCTCCAGAAATCGAGAGCCAACCAAGCGCGCCTTGTTAGCGTGCCAATGCACTCTCGAAAATCCTTATCTCTCTAAGGCGCCTATTTTAATCGTTTCCACCGATCCATATGTGTATAATACTTATCTATAATACTATAGAATTTCCTCTTTTTACCCTATCCGAATTTGGATCTCTTCAATCGAAAGTAGATCTTTCCCAGTTTCGTCGGAACAAACGTTTCGATCAGAAGATGCAACTTCCGCCACAGAAGAAAGCAAAAGTTAATACTTAGAGTGGGGAGCAGGAAGTCTGAAAGCTCAGAATTTCGACGGCTGTCGCGGACATTTATGCAGCTCGGTCCCGCCGATTTTATTGAAGGAATTCCCCGAGACAACGAGTAGACCGTTGCGGCGGATCGGCGAACGACGTCGATAAATTGAATCGGCGTGCGAGACGGGAAAAGCGTCGTTTAGGAGCGTCGTGGGCGTCCGCGGGAAACAAATGTCCCGGCTAAATATTCATACAGCCGGGACCGCCTTCGAATTACAACTTAATACCGACGGGACGCGAATCCCGATGTATTATTCACGCATGGCCGGCCGGCCACTGATATCCATCAGGTCCACGGAAAGGGCTGACTACTCTGAACCCGGCACGCGGAACTGATAATCAGGATCGCTCGCATGGAAATCGTAAACGGCCGCGATAAGCGATCGCGATAAAAATCGAGCTTCGACAGGAAAACTGGAAACCGCCGGCAGGCGAATCGCGCGCGATTCGACCGCGGTTTTTCGAGCTCGAAGACGCTCCGCGGAGAGACACGGCTGACGAACGATCTTGGCGAATTGATCTCGGATTAATAGATCGTGGCGTTTACGTCTAAAACGTGTAAAATAATTTACACGTTTCTATTGTCTATTACGTTTATTAGTTCGGAAACGTTTCCCGTTCCGCGGCGAGTAGCACGCGGCGAAAGAAAAGAACGCATCGTCGTCGTTGCACTACACGGTCGATGAATAAAGAATCGCAGGCCGAGCGCATTCTAATGCAACGGCCGGCAACGCAGGCCAGATAGATACGTGGGTCGCTGACCATACCCAACGTTTAACGCCGGTGTACCGTTACGCGGGGCCCGCGGGGTGCCGATCGCTCCTTATCCGGATTAAATCTCGTTAAGGCGGCTTGACCACCCTCGAGAATAAAACAGTTTATGACGCCGAATAAGCCTGACGACCAGGTGTGTACGACGTCCTTACGGAACGCTTCCTGATGGACCTCGAAAGCTGTCCGTCTCTCGACGCTGCTACAACTTCCTTGCAAAAATCGCACAGTCTCTCATCTAAATTATATCGTGTCGATGACTCTTATACAGGGTACTTATTACAAATATTATCATTCGCGAAGGTCACCGCTATTTTTATACATTAACCTCTTTTTTTTTTAAAGACCACAGCGTCGAAGATGCCAAAGGAAAAGGGTTCTCTTCCGACTTAATAATTTCTTTGTAGGGGTTGAAATTGCTCGATGAGAAGAAAGAATTATTTTCATCGCAAGTGCGGGCGTCAAAGTGTCAAAAAACGAAACAGCAATCGTACTTGACTGATTGTTACCAGATATCTCCGTCGCAAGCGGGACTCGTCGAAGTACGTCAAGGGGTTAATCGGACGGTTCACGGTTGCAACATAAGAATGGAGTACAAAGCTGTTATGACTGCGAAGATATTTCAGGCGTCTACTCTCGAAAAACGGATCATAGTAACAGTTTTCTGGCACTTTTCTACGATGTAAATCTGTCTGTAACAAAACCAGGACTTGGCTGGGTCAGAAACTGTTACACAATCGTCACCCCCTAAGCAACGTACCATTTCGCGGTTCCGAATTAAGCTTCAACCCTCGAATTTTCACAATTAATTATAGAAACATATACTGCATGTTCAAAAAGATAGAAATAATAAAGTCTAAGATCAATTTTAATTAATAAAAATTACAAAATAAAATGACACGATATTTAAAATAATATTTCGAGTAAATAAGTAGAGATCGAAGAAACAGCGCAGGCTAAATCGTATCCCTCTAGAGTAGCCGATGGCCCTCGAGAATACAAAATAGCAACAAGAGAAATAGCCAATCTCGATCATCGTCGAAATCACCAGTGGAACTACTCCGGAAGTTGGGCTACGCAGAAACTAGAGTTCGAATTCCTGAACGTCGATTAGAGCAAAGCGAAAGCCAAGAAGATCGGCTCGCCGGCGGACGTAGGATAAAATCAACCGGTCTGAAAATAGGGGTTGTGCAGGTTCACGCGTTACAGGGGAAGGAACATCGGAGGACACATTCAGGAAGGATAAGGCAGGCTGCGGGGTTGGAGACGGAGCAAAACGACTCGGAGACAGAGAATCTCAGCGACGACGCGCCGGCTAGACGGCATCGTAAACTTGCTCCGGGAACTTTTGAATTTTAGTAAGAGGCGGTGTCTTTCTCTATCCCCGGCCGCGAACCACTCATCTCGGCCTTATAAATTAGGGGTTCCCATTCCGCGACTGCGTCCTCGGTCTGGGGAAAACATCAAATAATTTCCTATAAAATACTAAACATTCAAATGCTTCCACGAGCTATTTGGATTTGGCAAATACCAACCCCTGTGCAAAACAATTTACTGTACGAATTAACGAAGATGAAATCTGGCACTGTAATTAAACAATTATTATATTACCTAAACGATCCTATCGCTCTGCTTAACACGGATAATCGAGATGCTACTGTATTATTTCATTTAAATATTACTCCATTTGATATTCGAATAAGCACTATTACACGTGCATTTTATTACACGTGAAGTAGTCCATAATAACACTCGTGTCATTATAATATGTACTGAAGCACGCGTATACAAAGTTCAGGTGTAACACGTGCATTCAAGTTCACCTGAAATAAGAATCTCTAGTTTCTACCCTTAGAGGAGCTCCGTGTTCGAGCAAGCGCGCTGCCGTATCCGAAGATAGCAACGGCGACGCCAAGGCGATTCTCCTCGCCGTCGTACAGAGGTCGCCAGGTGTCCGAAAAAAAGGACAAGATTCGATGCAACGCAAAGTTTATCGGAAGCGAATATATAGAGTGATGCACGCAACTGTTTCAGGTCGTAACTCCGTTATTAATACATTCTACGACCCCCTATTACAAATTCCATTGAAGATTTCATTTTAAACAGTCATCTAATGTCTATAAAAAGCAACAAATACTTAACACGTGCACATTTGTTGAAAGAAAAATATGAATCCATTTTCACGGGTTCAACCCTTTGATAGAATTCGCAAAAAAAGGAAGCACGAGATTTGCTTCTAGACTAGCGATTGCGGGGAAAAAATGCAATCCGTCGATAAAGCGTCGCTAAGTCGGCGACCAAGGCTGGTCAGGTAAAGAGGCTACCACCCCCTAGTAGACGCTCGGGTTGCGGAGTTGCTCCCTGAACTCGGTCGAGTTTGCCGAAGGTCGTTCGGCGGCTGAACTTGGATTCAATTCCGAAGCCCGATCGGATCGATCTCTCCGTGGTCCCAGATAGCACCCCTTCTGGGTCCTGGGTCCAGTCAGGGTTCACTGGGACTTTGGGCAATGTTTTATATCGGCAATGAGAAACGTTAATCGGACCACTTCGGAGACCTGCGAACTTTCGGGTCGTGATTCAGCGGCGACGTGCTAAAGGGGTTATAATTGCGACCGCCTCAAGACAAAGAAAGCGAAGGAATGCCTCCGATATTTTTGTACGGCTCGCGTGCCAACTGTCGCGCTCCCAAGTAGATAGTAGATAGATCTACTCTGGTTCCAACAGCCGTGGATCAGGACGGCGGATCAACGAGGCAATGGACCGACGCGTCGTCGCGATCCGGTTCGAGCCGGCTACGGCTCGATTCGAAGAAACACGTGGACGGCTAATCAGAGTACACCCCCGACATTCATTCTAATTAGGACCGCCGAACTACTCCCCGTTTCTCATCAACTATTCAGACGAAACCGGAGGAAACCTGCCGCGCGTTTTCATTCTTACAACGCGTGCTCCCTGGCCGCGGAAATGCAACGTCCTTCTTCTTTATTATAAAGTATCGCACTAATTTTTTATTTTAAACTGTACTTTAGGAGCAGTCGAGAGAATGACTAATTCAGATTTACAATATTCTTATTGCATACACAACACTTCGTGCGACGAGCATCTGTTCTTTGCGAAATTAAGTTTTGTCCACCTAATTAGCATTGATCGCAACAGCGAGCCGCGGAGGGTGGAGCAGCTAGATGAAAGGAGGGGTAGTTTTCGGCGAGAAGCTGCGACGAGAAGGGAGAGGACCGCGGCTGCAAAGGAGGCAGACGGCTCCGAGGAGTAAAAGAAAAAGAGACGCGGAGAGAAACAGAGAGCGAGAGAAAGCGAGAGAGAAAGAGAGAGAGAGAGAGGGGGGGATAATTCCACGGCTAAATATCGGTAAAAATCAATACTATCTCTTTCCTCGGTGTACCGCCATCGCGGCTAATAATGCAAGAGGGTCTAGCCCACCGAAAAGACCGATAGGTTCATCTTCGATCCCGAGTCCGGCGAATTTCCGGATCGATACTGCAGCTTCGTCATTGTTTCGCCGATATTAATTATGTTCATCAATCCAATACCTCTCGCGTGAGACGCACAAAACGCAACAGGATTCTATCCAACGATTTAATTAATGGTTAATTAACGATCACATTCTCCGGCGTCGGAGAACTCCGACAAGCCGGACCGAGCCGCGCCGCGCCGGCCGGCGAACAAATTGTAAACACAACGTAACTCCGCCACCGAAGTTACGGCTCGCGTTTTTACCGTGGCGGCCCCCGGATTTAATGAATACAACGATAATTAAAATTAAAACGCAAATAGACACGCGCGCACGCGGCGGCACCGGCCCCGAAATCCCCATCGGGATTTAATTAAAATCGATCGGAACCTTCGCAACCTGCATTCGCCGGAATTAAAGCCGGAAAAACAACCGTGGAAACTTGCCACCCGCGTAGCAAGTCGTGTGCTCGCGGTGCTAATTTCTTAGAGACGGCTGAGATTTTTGTATTTTCGAAAAAGGGAAGAAGGACTTTCGCTTTAAACGACACGCTTGCGTTACTACGGAGAAAATAGGAACGATCCAGAGGCACGGAGGCAAGGCAGAAGGGGTGGGTAGAAGGCAGAAGGACCCGGATGTTCGCGGGTACCGATCAATTAGACGAGCCCGTTCCAGAAACGCGGTATAAACAAACCCTACTTGCGGCCGGCCGGACCGCTATAAAGCGATTCGAAATTTCTCCTGCTCGTTTTCTGAAACGTTCCGGGGAGTAACAGCGTGGAACCGCGGCTCGACCACGACCTGAGACAAACAGGGAACGAAAACGCAGCCGGTCGCCGATCCCGGCGCGGCGTCCGTTCCTCGAGATCCCTTTACACGCGAAAGTGTAAACGGCGGTGGTGGACGCACGAGCGAGCCGCTGGATCCCGACGGATCGCCAACCCTGTCCTCCCTTTCTCACTCTCTCTCTCTCTCTCTCTCCCCCTATCTTTCTCTCCGAGGTTTCTACCTACACCTATACCCTCCGCCCCACTCCTGCTACCCTTGTCACTCTCTCTTTCTCCTAATCTCTCTCTCTCTCTCTCTCTCTCTCTGTCTCTCTCTCTTGCTCTCCTTTCCTCTCAGCCAACCCCGAACAGCGACAACCAAGGAGACCTGGAGGGGGCCAGGGAGCTCGAGTGGTTCTCAACGAACTTTTTTCCACGCCGTGGGAGAAAAGTTGACGGCCGTTAGTTAACATCGATCTCAAGTCAAAAGGTCAGTTTCCCTCTTTCAAAGGCCCAAGAGGAGCATCTGCCCGTTTTCGGCTGATATTCTTTAGGAACTCGAGGAATTTCATTTTCGTCGCAGTCAGAGCGTGACTACGCGTCCGACGAGTAGATCGATGTTTTTAGATAACGTCTTTGCCTTGCAAATATCTGTTTAATACAAACGAAATAGTATAGCAGGAGTGTGTATCTATCATATCTATTAGCCAATAAATATTATAGATAGTTTACCGATAGTTTACCGATAGCCATGATAAATGGCGGAAATACTTTTTGATTGTGAATAACCATCGTCGATGACGAAAATTGTTTGAGAACGTTAATTCGTTACAGATAATCATTGTAATTGACGGGAAGAGTTCTTGGTTATGAATAATCATTACGGATAACCAGAATAATGTATTGCTTAGTAATAATCATTATCGACGATCAGAATTATGTATTATTGGTTAGTAATAATCACTATGGACGACCAGAATTTTATTCTGGTTGCCGAGAATCGATAATATTCCGATAAAATATCCCAAGACTATTCCGAATCCTAAATCTTCCTTTACAAAATAATTAAGTACAACCTGGGCACTCAATTCCATTTTCTAACCCCTATGATCAATTCCACAGCTCCAGAGATCACAATTCCTTCGTCGTACATAATTATTACCATTATTATTCTTATTTTTATGACGTTTAATTTTTGTAGAAAAATTGTAAAGGCATCCGTGCATGCTAAATAAGTTAAATGGAATATTTCAGCTTCTGTTTCGCAAAAGGAGCATAAAAAAAAGGAAGATTCGGCGCGTTGCATTTCGGAGGACGCCGCATCCGAGATTCGTTAAATCGCCTGTCGATACTCGTCCGCGGGCAAATGAATTGATAAAAAGGGCCGACCGGTCGTTCATAGATGCGAGAAAGCGGTGGATGCCGCGATTTTCGGCATATTCTCGAGTATCGATCCGTCGCGGTGAATTCGAGTCGATCGCGTCGTTGGATGCCCTTAGGTACCCGGAGTCTCTCTTGGACGTGGTCTCGCGTAAAGAACACGGGGGTGTTGGAGGGCAAAGTGGCGGGAAGACGACAAATAATTTGTAGACAGCGGGCCAGTGCTTGCTGGATATCGTGAAAAATTAAAATACAGGAAATATGAGAACCTTCGTGCCACTCCGGTGGCCCCGAACCCCCGGCCACCCTCCGTCGCTCTCTCTCTCTCTCTCTCTCTCTCTCTTTCTCTTTCTCTCCACTCGTTGGCTCACCCGCCCTCCGTAACACGGGGTGGCTAGGAGGGTTTAGGGAGAAAAGGGGAGGTGGGTCGCGTACTACCTCCGGCAAAAGTATTGCGTCACCTCTCGCGGTACAATCCCTGCCAAGAGCACACCACCCCGTCGCATAGTGGTCCGGATCAAATTTGTAATTATTATAAATCATTGAAAAGAATATTTTTTGACACGCTACGGGTGGACGGTAATTTTTGCGTGCGTTGAAACGCAGCGTTTGTACAAAACGATTTCACGAATTTGTATCTTACACGTTCAGTAAAACGTTGCATGTATGAAACAGAAATATGAAAGATGTATTTAGAAAATAGTTAATTCCCCGTAGTTGAAAGTGGCTACTTGTTAAATATTTTTAGCGAAAATTTCATTGCAATATCTGCGAGGGTTCAAAAGTTCTTGGTACTTGTCACCGAATTTCTCGATCGCCACCCTCTCTCGTTACTACCCTCGAGAGAGACGTAGAGAGAAAGAGAGAGACTGTCTCGAACAATACGCGTCGCTGGCTACAACGTAATAGAAACGAGGGATAACAAAAGAACAACCGTGGAACAAAAAACGAGGCAAATATATAAGAAATAAGCAAAGAGAAGAGCGGGCCGCCCCACTTCGTTCTCGCTAATTTATCTTGCTGCAATTTCTTTGTCGGCGGAGTGCACTTCCCGCGGGGGAGAAAGAGAGAGAGAGATAGGGTAGTGGTCGCGAAGATACACAGGGTGTCCCATTTTAATCACTACATGCAATTGTCTCCAGAGCTATTTGTTAATTAAACAAATCTTCGATACGATACTCTTTCTATTTCAAGGGGTGCGTAATCCAGTGTCTGTTTTATTTCTAACGCTACGCTCGAAGGACTCACCAAAGTAATCTTTATATTTTTAATGAAATCATATGATTTTGTTGCACCGTTCGATGCACCTCGGAATTCTGAATACAAGTGTACTAACTGGTTTATTAATATTAATAATATATACATTTTATACGGTACATACTCGAGGACATGCTAACTTGGTGGACCGGATAATCGGGGTTCTACTGTAGCGATTAAAATAAGACACCCTGTAGGGAGAGAGAGAGGCGAGGGAATCGCGAACTAAGTTGCGACAGGTAGACAATTATTCAACGTCGAGAAAATTATAGGGCTAGCGGGGGTTAATTAAAGCCTGACAGAAATTAAAATTCATATTAGGAGAGCCGCGCGTCCGTCGCGATCTTATCACGGCCGTTTTATAAATCCTCGTTAGGCCGCGGTTATGTTTATGCGGTTCACGCGTGTTCCCGACGAATTCCCCGTCGGAGGGGACACCCCTCGCATGATTACGCGGGCCAGCGATAAATTCCGATACCGTATCAATTACGAACTGGTTCCGCGACTTCGCGTTGCTTATTTGCCCGTCAATCATGTTTGAGGAACGAAAATGTTGCAGGGAGCCGCGATACCATCAATTGATCCGCGGAGCCCCGGGCAGATTGCTCGCGCAACTTTTTCCGAAAAACAATTTCACGTTCGACGTTCCAACGGCCGAAGAAGCTTAATGGTAATTTCCTGCGCATAAATCTCTGTTCCGTTTAAGAAGAGACGACGACGACGACGACGACAACGACGACGATACAATGTTCCGTCTTTGGGGCGAATGAAACATTCCCGCGGCCGCCATTAATTTCGCGCGACGCCGCGCCGCACCGCGCTCGCCCCGGGCCAAATTAAAAAATCGATCTCTCAGGCCCTCGGGCTCCGATCGGACACCCCTACGCGAACCACGTTGCGCGGTTCCCCGAAACTGCTCGCGAAAAACCGAAAAGGCTGGCGCCGGTTACTGTGGCCGTACCAATTGCTCCGGCTTCCGTTTGTTTTCGGGCTTAATTAACTTCGCGTTTGTCGAACATGTTTTTTTTTGGTTTATTTGCTCTATTTTTGAATAAAAAAATGTAATATGTCCCATTCGATGAATATAAGATTTATTCTGCCCGAAAACAAACGAAGCTTTGGGCATTATTAACTTTATATTTGCCGAGTCATTTTTTTATTGTTTCGATTATTTTTTAATAAAAGAATTTATGGCGTCTCATTCGATAAATACAAAGTTAAATTGGCCCTGGTATAATAATTGGAGGGATGCTGCAATTTTTGTCAATCTTAATATATATTTGTGTTCTGTATTGTAGAACTGGGTGTTTACCCGTATAAGTAGATAATTAAATAAATAAATAAATAAAATCTGCAAAGCCACTCGCGAGCCCATTCGCGAATCGGCTCGCGTCAGCTTTCTCCCGCACTCGTACGCGGCCGCGGCCGAGATTTAACGCGCCTGTAAATTCGAACGCGTGTAAACGCACGCGTGAGGAATTCGCGGCCGCCCACGCGGCGCAGATACGCGCGCGTCTAAAAATTGTCTCTCGGCGCGTTCGATATCGCGCCGGCGAACTTATGGCACCGTGATTTTCCCCTCGTCTCGTCTCGGTCGCTCCGATTCACGCGGAAACCAGTCGCGAAACGGCGCGAAAAACCGTTCGGGGAAACTGGTTCGCCCGCGACGATTTTTCCCCGGCTATCGGCGATCTAGATCGCGGACTCGCTGACACGGCTGCCAAGTTTAGCATCGAGAGATGCCCCGTTGGCGCCGTTCATTACAGGTTTCGTCTGCGTAGGCAGTCCGACTCGGCCCGCTCCCGAAACGGCTACTTAACAACAATATGCTTTCGCTTTTGGCACTGACGGAGACCGAGCTCGCCAGACCGCGATAAAACGAAACTTCGATCTATCCGATTGTTGCGCGATACGGGACGTTCTGTTGTGGTCAACCTGTTACCCGCGAGATCTACGCTGAATCTCGCTCGACGATTTTATAGGGTGGCTTTGCCGAAGGGTTTCAAGATGTCCTAACTTATTCGTTTACGATATTTTTCATTTCCTTTTTCGTCGATTATAGAGTGACGACATTAATGCAGCGTTCAAAATAATCTTATCAGTGCCAAATAATTTATTTACATGTAAAAAAAAAGCTGTCAAAAGTGTAACTGTTCCACGTTAACCATCGTTTAGTGCCCACCCGTACAAGACGATCTTACTTAACCGCCATGATTCTCGGATTAGCGCCCATAAAAGTCTATCAAACCAGAGATATTTCTCTGATGGGACTTTAACATATCGTATATCTTAACGAAAGGTACTTCGCCAAGTTTAACCCCCCATCGCTGTCATAATTTCTAAGCGAAACGCGTATGTTGTAACGAGTCGCTTAGACCCAGTTTTCAATCAACTCCTCGATACCTCGCTTCCAAATATATCGAATCGGAGAACAGATCGATTTCGATCTGCCGAATTATGAACATCGTTGGAGGGAGTAATTGTTTCGAAGCTAGGCGACTAGGAACTGAACAGATACATGATGCAGGCCCACAGGTGACACGTCCCGAAAGCCTCGACCTGCTATCTGCGGCTTCACCGCCGACGCGCAACACCGACAACTCTCATGCCGGGGAACATCTGTAGCTTTTATCGCGGCGAACCGTCCGGACAACCTCGGCCCGTGTGTTACTGATTTCGAGAACGAGTTGTCCGAGCATTGACGACAAGACCGAACGATCGGAAACCGTTCCTAAAGGGCAGAGACGCGGGATTATCGGCAAGAATGCGGACCAACCGGCAGTCCAGTGATAAATAACGTAGTCGCTACCTGTGGACCGCGTTATCTAGGAATGTTGCCGACCCAACAAAGTCGAACGATCTGTTGAGCTGCGCCCTCGCGTTTCACGCGCGGATGATGGTACACGCGTACCCTGCCTAGCACGCTGTCGACACGATAGAACATCGATCGCGGTCCGGAACGAATGTCGACGAATCTATCGACTCCGCGATCCGGTAACCGATCGACGAACGCGAATCAGGGGACTTTTAAGCATGCACGAATCATGAGACCACAGTATTTGTCCCCTCGAGAAGGGCTTGATTTTCATCGAAAGTCGGTGCATCGATGAATCAAGATTCTAGCCCCCCGAGTGACTAGAATACTGTAGCCTCCTGGAGAGCTTCCGATCATGCCTCAAAAATGTTGGATTTAAACGCAAGAACATTTACTCTGCTTTCGTCGATCGTGGCTCATGGTCGGAAGCGTTCCAGATCGATGAAAATGGCCAC
The DNA here is from genome assembly GCA_028455555.1 of Augochlorella aurata. Taxonomy (NCBI): domain Eukaryota; kingdom Metazoa; phylum Arthropoda; class Insecta; order Hymenoptera; family Halictidae; genus Augochlorella; species Augochlorella aurata. Next base: position 3,266,953 of record CM052155.1, on the reverse strand, counting down.
GTGGGGAGGAACAGCTTAGCAACGAGCTAGATCGTGCAACAGTACTCCAACGAGTCGTTGAACAAAAGCACGCGGTAGCACCGAAGTGCGAAAGCAGCACCATTGTCAGACTAGTTGGCAAAGGAAGCGAGTCGATAATTTATTTATCGACTCGCCACGCGGACTTATAGGCGCTATCGATCCTCCAGATTTCAAGGAGAGCCTCGCGCAAGGGTTGCGCAAGCTGTTCCTCGGAGAGGCGACTTTCTGAATAAGTTTGTCTCACTCACCCTTGGTCCATCCTGTCCACAGGTCCCCCGGGTCCCATCATGGCAGGGTGACCGGGTCCTATAGGTCCTGTCATCGGGTGTCCAGGTCCGAAAGGACTTCCGGGCGGCATTCCGTATTGGGGTCCGCCGAAAGGCTGTCCATGGGAGGGGAAGTGGGGGTTGCCGGCTCCAGGAGGCACGAACGGTGGCCCTGAGGAACCGGGCCTGCCGACAAACTGCGGAGGGCCGCCGGAAGGCGATCCGAACGGGCTGGGCCCGGGCCCGTTGTACGGAGGCCCGGAATTGTTCGGCGGTGGCGGAAAACCCGCGGAATTCGGTGGTGGTCCCGGACCGGGTGTCGAGGAACCACTTGGGGCCGGCGAGGCGGTGTATTGAGGGGTCGCGGACCCAGGGGGTGGGCCTTGATAAGGCGGCGCTCCCGCTGGACTACCAGCACCACCGGGAAACGGGCTAGGACCTTGGAAGGCCGCATTGCTGGGCGGGCCACCTGTACTGTTGTAGGGACCGGACCCTGGACCTCCACCCTGGCCGACGGAGTTCGGTGTAAAGGGCGACGCCTCCGAACCGGGTGGCGGGCCCTTCCAAGAGGCTGGTGTTCCCGGATCCTCCAGCGTGGTGGTGGCTGCCAATGGCGTGTTCAGGCGGCTACAGCCTACAATCAGTCCCAATCCAGTTAACATTTAAACCGCCGGCATTTTTATACTAAAAATCTGACTGATTCTCCCGGAATATTTAACTATCTTAATTAAGGAACCTTTAAAACGATATAACTTTGTATCGATAATAATTATTTCGTTATCAAATTGTAAAACGAAGAAACAAACACAAGATAAAGTGATTCCGTAAGTCACGAATAATTTATTTCGACCACCGGGCTATTTTTATTTGCTCGTGCGGTATTTTCGCTTACAAGAAAATTATTTACAGCATGGCTGCCTCCTGGCAAGTCTGAAAACTATACCTACACCATCTAACAATTTTTCCTAAATATTTTTTCTCACTCTAGTGACTCTAAATTTCATTATGATGGCAGTCTAAGGGTTAATCTTCCCACTGTGACTACCTCTAGCTAAGAAACCTACCTGAGAAGCCACAAGCTTTGTCCCAAATGATGTTTGCATGACAGTAAATACAAATGACTAAAATAATTTGAGTATATTATAGTCAGAGCAAGGAGTCTTGTCAAAACATTAGAACAAAGTCAACAGAATGTGCCTATGCCATGTAACAGAGATATCGCATAAAATTGACTCTGTACCTAGAGTTGTAGTCTTACTAGACTAATTGCAAACCAGCTATATACGAGCTAGATTTATCCTCTGCTGTCACACTGCCTATACATGTATGTCGTACACGGTTCAATTTTGAAACAACTGTCACTCAGAAGCTAACAATACTATCAATACCCAAACCTTTGAAAATAGGATTTGAGCATTCTAGAACACTGAATACACACCTGGATGGTATTTGAAATGAAGTACACTGGCTAAATCTTGCATTGCAATGTAAACTCTGCCTACGAGGCTAAAACCTAACAATATTTGTACAGCTTACATACAATGCTCTTCTCGTATTTATAATTTCATTTATTCATCACAGTAAAAGATTCCTACACACTTATTAACCTGTGTCTAAACGACTTACAAGCAGTCCTGTTTAAAATACAACATGCTGTATCATGCAATGTACACGGATAGCATTTGACCTCATAATGTAAACAATGGCTTGACCCTTGGCAATGTCTTAGCCTCTGAAGGTAATTAAATGGTAGCCAGACCAACAGAAGCTTGTTGTTAGCTGTGCTAAGCCCTGGTAAGCCAAGAAACAAGCGTAAATCACCATTATTTGTCCCATTGGCCTTCATTGTCCTGCAGTCACCCAGCTCATTCCATTGCACCGATCGCCCACTGCGGCAGGAATCAGCACTGCGCGGGTATCGTTTCGTGGAACAGTGTTCGAAATCGGGGCCAGGACAGTCCTCTGCCGAGTAAACGGGTCTGGTCACAGTGGTCACTTGCAGGTTATGTGCCGGTAACCTAACCTATAAGGCGACGAAACGCGATACGCAGTTTCGTTGCGGCGGGATCGAATCACTGATAACTCACGGCACAGGATCGACGAGTCCTTTGTCGAGTCCTCGGCGGCAGTCTCGCGAGAATAGTCTGTAATCCGGCGACAACAATGGGCACCTGTGCGTTCGCGTTGCCGGCATCTTCACGCTGATCCACGAACCTGTTCGAAGAGGTTTCACGGCCGATCTGGACAAGGCCGGGGCGCGCACCTGGACGCAGCAAGGCGCGTGCACAGCACCGACATCACCGCTAATCTTCATTCATCTTGCCGTCACATTGCAACAAAATATCGCGACACATCCTCCAAACACACGAATGGCCCGGTGCGCCAGAGGGAGGGAGAGAGAGAGAGCGACGGGAGAAGCGCGAATAAACACCACCAGAGTCAACAGACCAGCCTGCGAACTAGGAGCGTAGGAGCGCAGGTGGCGCCACTCTACTCCTCTCCCTATTTACTGCGACGAGGCTGATCCGACGTCCGGACAAAAGAAACTTTCCCGAACGACGAACGAGTAAGTATACCACCGAGAAACTTATTTCCTACCTTCTACCGTTTCCGCGGCGAGAACGCTCGCGGTCGTTCTTCGGTTATCATCGATCGGTTCGAACGCGGACGACGACGCTCCGAGGACATCGCGACGCTTCGCGAGTCGCGAGTCGCGAGTTGCGAGTTCCGAGGAGAGACGTCAAAGCCTCATCTGTCAAACGGGTGGACGGGATCCCGTGTCGGTCCGTTAGAATCGCGAAGACGACAAGTCACTAGCCTTTGGCCCGCGGCACTTTCACCACGCATTCGCTGCGCATTTGTCACTCACACGTGCACTCGGGCTGCCGAGGACCAGGAAGGTGGAGGTACACGTACGCACGTGCGCCAGGGTCGTAGCTAGCCGTCACACGCACCCTGGCACCCCTTGCTGGCTTCGGTAACCGACCACGTGTTCGCCACTGGTCCCTCCTAGGTGCCCTAGTGTCAACTGGATTTCTTCCTCGGACGCAGCCAGTAATTGCTATTCCACGGGTGCAGCCCGAACGACGCTGCCATTTTTAGCAAGCTGGCTGCATGGGCCGACGCGGCGCGGCGGCAACGAGTGCCTGACACCCCGCCCAAACACACCGGAGGCTACCGACCACCCTATCGGGGCCAACACAGTCCTCCTGCGTCGCCTGTGTCGCACACGCCGCAGAAAACTCCGAGGATCCTTCAACTCCGTTGGTCCTGGCACCACGGTCCTCTCTCGGTCCCCATCGATCCCCCTTTTCAACCGGCGGCGAAGGTAATCCCTTCGTATTGATTCTAAGCCGCGCTAGCTACCTACGCGTAATTACACGAGGCTCGAGCCGATGTTCCCTGCACTTGCGTGCACCGGCCGCGACTCTGTCCACCGACTTTTTTCCTCCTTCGGCTGGCCGCCGCGCCGAGAGACGGCGAGGCCGCGAGCAGACAAGGTCCGGACGACCTTTCGACACCTTCCTCGGGTCCTCTGTCCGTCGATCGGCGGCCCTCGGTGTTCCCCGCGCGATTAATTCGAATCCCGGGGAGTTATCGCCGGCGGACCGGCTGTAATTTCCGATCGATTAATCAGGAGGAAACTTCGGCAACGCGGTGTCGCCTGTTGCATGCAAGCAACGACGCCGTGTGTTTGTACACGACCTGCACGGCCGAACGGTAGTGCTGCACCCGTCGATTTGTAAACAACCGAGAGGCGCGAGAGAGAGGGAGAGTCCGTCCAGAGAAAACAATCGCGTGGCACACAGACAGCTGCAACCGACCAAGTCCGGCACTCTCTGCACCCTGTTCCTCGCACCCCTGTCCTCCTCCTCCTCCCTCTTCGGACTCTCAATCGAACGCTCTCACCCCCTACCCCTCGGCGGAGGGGGGACGAAGGGGAGGATGAATGAACACCGGCGACGAGCTCTCCGGACGCGGCTCCAACCTCGAAGCTTTCGGAGCACACTGCGATTGGAAAGTCGCGGGTGTCTACCTGGCCGTAGGCAGAAAGCGTGGCGGCACAATGGACACACGTTACCAGAGCGGGGACGTCGGGGAGCGATCGAGCACGAAAGGCAATTACGAGAAACACACGCGTCACTCGCTGCTCATTCATGGACGACTCGTCGCGTCGAGTCGCGTCGAGTCGCGTCGCCGAGCGTCGCCTAGCGTCGCCTCGCTTCGCGGTGTGCGGCGTCGTGGAATCGCGCGAGCACGAGAGCGAAAAAATAGACGGACGGACCGAGGGAGCAGGGTCGATGAGGAATGGGAGCGATTCGGGGCCGACGACGGTCGCGGTTTGTCCACCTCGCGAGAACTAAGACGCCGCCGCCGTTGGAAAGCATGCAAGACGCCGCGCCGCGACGCGGTGAAGGAACCCGTTTCCACGTGGAGCGTCGCCCACGGATGCGTACGGCCCTGCGCCGAGAGCTGCACACCCGACCGCAACGGGACTGCGCCTCGCCACAGTTACTCTTTTCTGTCACCGCCGACGCCGCCGACGCCGACGCCGCACTCACCACTTTTCCACGACGAAAAAACCTCTGGCTCCGAGTGCCCGAGCAGAGTATCATGCGACACCGGGGATCGTGGACCAGATCCTGGCCGATCGGCCGGTCATCCTAGCTCCTGGCCCGCCGAGCCGCGACGGATGCTTTTACGCGCGTGCAATGGCGCGGCCGACGCCACATTTTTTCTCGCTCCTCGTCGGCTTCAAAGTCTCTCCCGTCGCGGGGGACTCAACACTCGCCGGTTGACAGTGTCACCCTAAAAATCAATAAGGGGTTCACCCTCGACCCTGCCCACCCTCTTCCTCCTCCTGCACCTTTCCCTGCCCCCCTCCGCCCGCGACCCTCCCGCTCGGTCTCTTTCTAGCCAGCGTTCCCACCCTCGCCCTGTCGCCCTGTCTTTCTCCCTGCGTTTATCCCAGGAACGTATAACGGGGGTCGATGGGTCGCCGAGGTTATGGTGGTCAGACGACCAGTCATTCTATTAGGCGACGATGCGACGCCAGGAGGCCTTCCAACCTTCGGAAACCACCCCTACTACCTTCTCGGATACCGAATATTGCCGACAGTCTCGTTTTCGAAACGCCGTTTCAAAGTCGGAGCAAGTCTTTGGCGGTTGCAACCTACTCGGGGAGGGGGTCAAAGATCGCCCACCGTTAATTACTCCATTTGTTAATTTCAAGTTCCGCGATAATGCGACAGCATTTTCTAATATAGTTTTGCGTGGATAGTTTAAAAAATTCCCTAATTGGTTTAGGAGATCGCGAAGTATTTTGTTGCATAGACGGTTTAAAAAGTGGCCCACGTGTATTGCACTGTCCAGATCGTTTTCCAGGGGTTGAAAGTTCGCGTGCTACTCTATTTTACGAAAAGAAAAAACAAAATCGCGAAAGCGATAAAAGATGTATCTTTGAGTCCTTCCCTATTTCGTATTGCCGAACATTCAAAACGCTTTCGAGCCAAGTTAGCTACTCCGCCGCAAGGAAATACGCGAAAGGGAAGTTTCAGGGACCGTTTGAACTTCGATCTCGAACTTTTTAATTGGTGAGAACGGTTCGACATGGTCCATTGTGGACGCTGAAAGCCGCCCAGACCGCGTCGGCGTAACTGAAACGGCGCCCGGCTGATTTTTCTCGATTCCTCGCTAATGCGGTTACGTCTAGGGCAGCGACGGCGTTATGCTTCCTTGTTCTCTGACGAGTCGCTCGAATAGAAAGGCCGGCGTCGAACGGGAAACCGTGTGCTGCCGACCTACCTCACGGCTCGCTTGGGTTCGGGTTCTCGGCCGCAGAGCCGCCAGAAAACGGAGAAGATTAGTTCACCGTGGGGCCGGAAGTTGCACGGATCGGCGGTACTTTCTACAGTTTTACGAGAACCGTGAGGTTCGAGCGGTTTACAGCACGGCCGCTGACACGAATCCACCGCGGGCACAAAGTAGATCGTGCCACGAGGCACTTAGGTCCTCGCGACGCTGGAATGAGTTTCGGGAAGACATACATTCGAATCCATAACAATTAATTGTTCGCCGTGGCTGATCTTCCCTAGCACATAGTTCCCCGAAGTGTATAGTTCACGGTATTGGCCCCAGGACCTCTCGCGGTAATCATTCGGAACAGAGTCCTAGATTACCGTGTTACTCCGGTAATAGGGCAGAAAAGGAACCGCTAGCTTCAGATATTAACTAACCAACGATCTGATTCACCAAAATGTGTAAATTTGCAAAATCACGTGTCCCTCGATTTTTTTAGAATTTCGTGTCGTATGCAACGTTTTTCAACACCGGAACTACCACGTGGGAGTGAAATGTTTCGTTTGGCAATTCGTCTAATCATCGCTCATTTTCAGGAACAGTAATGGAGACAGTTGTCCAAAATAACGATCTTGACAACGTGTTTGAAGGAAGCGCGACAGCGTCCAGCTTACCGAAAGAAGATGGCCGATGATCTCGGCTGAAGCGACAGGCGTCTTCTCTCGGAGAAGCGTCGCGACTGGTCGCTGTAGATGATAGGTATACCTGAAAGGAGAACGCCGTCGAATTCCATGCTAGCAGAGCATCGTGGACGCGCCTGGAATCAGCTCGGGCCTCGTCGGCAGGTTTCTCGGTTTTGTGCGCATCCAGCACGGGGACCAGGAGGCTCGCAGTTTCGAAACGGTAAATCGCTCAAGGCCGCAGCCCGTGCAGGTGAAAACCGCGCGCATAGGCCGGCTGTCACGCGAGCGTCGCCGGCGCACACTGTGTGTCGGTGCGCGCGGCACGCGGCACGGCATCCCGATGGCTATCTGCCGGTGAAGGCACGATTCGATAACCCGCCGATTCGGGGTCAACATGGCCGCCTCTTATAACGCGGAGACGGTGAAAAGTCGCGTTCAGTGACAGCTGATGCGTCCGCCGAATGAGAGACGCGACGCGTGCCACCCGGCCGGGGAAAACGGCGCCGAGCGTCGAGCGTCGAGCGTCGACGTCGACGCGCGCGACGTCTCGCTAACGAGGGCAGCTTTTCACGCGGAAGCTCGATGAGCGATACACGCGTAATTAGAGGCTCGAACGGCCGCGAACAGAAACGAGACACGCGGGCGCACAAGTGTCCCTCTTTTCCCTTTTCTCTTCTTTTGATTTTCTCTCTTCGGGTCTGCCTCGACGACGTTCGAATGCGCCGACGGTGTTCGCGGTGAATGCCGGTGCCGCGTCGTTACCGCGACAGAACACCGTGGAACCGAGTCACCGATGCTTCCAGATCCGTCATTATGTGCGGCGGTTAGGAGCGACGGAATGCTCGAAAGTTGCCGATGGCACCTTCCCGGATTTTGAATAAACCGCGAGACGAATGAGCGATCGAGATGGGAGAAGGTCGCGTCGGAAATGATGACGAGGATGACTTTTATCGATGAACTCTTTCGATCTCTATTCCGCAATTTGTGTATCGTGCGCGAAAATCGCAGAATGCATGACGACCGGTCGCGGAGCTACCGGCTAACCAGACAGGCGACCGCGCTAATTGGTTCCACCGAAAAGTCCCGTGTCGGCCGACTTGTAATCACCGAAAAAAAGGTCGGCCGCCGCAAAAACTCATCGGACCAGGCGACTCGATTTTTCCCTCCCCCTCGGTGACAAGTTTTTCCCGCGAAACCGCGCGGAAATGTCTGGTGCCGCGAGCGCGTGGCCAGCCGCGAGGTGAATGACAGTTGCGGACAGTTCGTACACAAGCACGTTCCACTGACCCTGGTCTGAAACGATCCGGATGAGCTGAAACGACCCGTTCCCTCCGCCCTCGCCCTCGCCCTCGCCCCTCTGGCCGCACGTGCCACCCCGTCGCGTCCCGTCGGCCACCGCTCGACTTTCCGCACTCTTATCCAAAGCCGAACCTCGGACCAGAACTGTCCGAAGAAAGCCGCACGCCGTTTCGCAGGAGATATTAGGATAAGTTTCATTCATACAAACTTCGGAACAAATCTCGACCTTCGGAAACCACGGGCCCGAGGTGTGCGAGCTGCGCGCGAGACCGAACAAGCTGTTCGCTTCCCCATAGTACAGTATATCCTCCCACATTGATCCTTTTAGAGGTCTGCTCGCATTGTCCCTGCGCCATTCCTACGCCTATGATAATTTGTATAGTTTAGATGGATATTTTTAATTCAAATAAAATCAACCACAATATAATTTCGATATCATTTGTTCATTTTATACATATTGCGTAATGGTGGTATATTATATATGTACGTGTACGATAGAGCTACAGTAGTGTTGCTGTAGCGAGTGCCGCGCACACGCAATGCTCTCACGGATGACACGAAAGTTTCGTAGTGCACCTAGCGGACTCTATCGGAACTAGATCTTTAAGATCGCAGGGGTAGGGATGCAGTCGGTCCACGTCTCCTTCTTACACCGTGACCCGAAGACCTCAACGATTGAACTCCGAAAGAATCGATACGAAAGAAGGTGCTCGTTTTAGACGCTTTAGACAGAGCCGACTAAAAAGACTGAATATTCCATCGGTGCGAAAATATCCGAGCTATCAAAAGCCTAGGAAAATGCTAATTGAGCAGTGTCGGAGTCCTTTTAGATTTAGACGTTTCTGTGGAAGCTGTTTTCAGAAGCTGATCGAAAGCTCCCGCGATAGAACGCCGAAAGATCAACACGTGCAGGAAAGAAGGTGCTCGTGGAACAGTTTCAGATCGAGTTGCCGGAGATACCCTCTGTCTTCTCGCTTGCAAAACGCGTCTAGGATCGTCCCGGCTGTCTGCAGGAGCGTTCAAAGTACAATTTGCGCTCGTGATCAGTTCGCAGCTGTTCCTAAGTGGAGTCGGAAGCTCCGAAGTTCACGGCGCGCAGAGAAACAAGTTGGATCTGCGGAAAGGCACGGAGGGAAGGCCAGAAGAGCAAGTTCGTGGTTGGCTGAAGCGGGGTGGTACGAGAAGGTGGATGGGAACGAGCCGCCGCGCCACGCCGCGAGGGTGGCGGGCAGGGGCCGAGCGCGGGGAGAAGGGCCGGAATAGGTCGATACGGTAAACTATTGTCTGGCGGGTGAAGTGTTCGCGAGAACCGGGCGGAAGAAGGCTTCGCCACGGTTACGTGCATTCCCTGGTTCGCACGAAACGCGAAGATGCGACGCGTTCGCCACCGCGGCGATGTTCATCCGCGTCCGAGGAGGCCGCGATCCTCTAACCAGCTCTAGCCGTGGAAGTCGTGTCCCTCGGCCCTCGATCGATGCCGACTCTGAGAACGTATCAGTCGTCGTGCCGTTACCGACCGAGCGTCGGACATAATGGGAATAATAATTCTGCGGGGCTACCCTGCGGCCGCCATCTTGTTATCCCTGGAAACACGATTCTTCGATCCGTTTCGAGCGGAAACCTTTATTTTCCCATTCTCACCGCGTCAGAGGCCCACCTAGATCTCTTCAAAAGCATTCCCGAGCATCGCCGTGTCTTTCTCGAAAACGCAAAATTAAATCTTTTATTTTTACAATTTTTATTGATACAAGACAGTGATGAGGTCCTTTCCAGGCCATTTTTATAGCTTCCAGGTGTCTCAGGGATGAAATTAAGCCAGCCCAACTTAGGGTAGTCGAGCGTCGGTTATGTTACCTTCTCTTCGGTTCTCGCGTTGAAAAATACCAAATGGAATCTTCGTTTCTGCAATTTTTACCGACGCAAGACAGCAGCGAGGTCTTTTCAGTATACCTTTCTAGAGCGATCGGCTATCGTAACGATGAAATCAAGCGAGCCGAAGTCGGGGTGGTTCGACTCGCCATATCTGCGTTCGCATAACTCCAGCGGACTCGAAAAAAGAACGAATTGGCGAGCGGAGTCAGACAGAATCTCGAAGACGAGGTATCCACCGGCAGGATTTCCACGAGTTTTCGGGGAATGTCGTCTGTGAATGCGGATCCGCGTCAGTTGGCTACGTACACAAAGGCGGTTTGGCATGCGACGATGCACGACCATCCCGCACAGGAGTGTTTACACCGATTGTCATCGTGGGTGGAGGAGTAAACACAATTCCATCCTACCACCTTGTTCTGCTGCCTGCGTGTGCGATCCGTTCGCGTTTATGTTCGTCTAGGCATGTCTCGTGGCAACGCTGCCAGCAACGTTGCGGTGAATTCCAAGTTTCGATCGTTGGATCGAACTTTCTGCGCCATGGCGCGGCGTCGCGTCGTCGACCGATAATTAATGCCCGAAGTAGTTCGCCGAGCCCCGGAGAAGCGAATTAGCATCCCGCGGTTCGCAACGAAGCCTCGAAAAACCGATTCCCACCGGTTTCTGGGCGAATCCCACGGGAATCGGTCGGATCGTGCCGCAATTGGCAACGGGAGTTCGCGCGGGAAGAAACGGGGGACCGATTTCTCATACAGCTCGGAAAACTGTGCCACGGGATTAGGATTACCGGGAGACACGATTTCGCTGGATCGTACATTCTTGTTCCGTGGCATTACTAGACTGGTTAAACAGGTTATCAGTTTATGGCCACCATAAAGATATTTTATATTTCGTGGCTCATGCCCGCGCATTCCGCGCCATAGACTTTTTACCCTTTCTTCGATCGCGATGCGTCGGGTTCGTAGCTCTCGCGAGCCGTCGATGCTCGAGTCAAGTTCGCAAAGTCGAGAAATTTATACGGCTATCGTTGAACGGCTCTTTCCCCGCGAAATTCTGTACCGTTCTCGGGCGAATTAATTATCGGAAGATATACTTACCGGAGACTCGCAGGCATCCGCTACGATTCGATCGAGATCGAGAAACTGATCTCGATCGGAAGAGAGCACGCGCGAATAGCACGAACGAATGATTGTTCAGGTCGAGCTGCGCCCGCGCTCGAACAAAAAAGAGATCGTTCGTGGTAGATATTTTATTTCCAATTTAGGAACTGAAATGCCCATATAATAAAAAATATTTTGTATCGTATAATAATAATTATTATTAAATTGGGAAACGAGGGGTTACGCTAAAAAGTCACTTGCTAAGTATACAAAAATGAAGAGAAAACTCGCAGAAGAAAAACAAAAGAAGAAACGAACATAGACTTTTTCTTTTCATTGAATATTAATTGTTCTCTAATTTTCTCTCGCTATCTCTCTCTCTCTCTCTCACTCTCTTTCGCTCGCTCGTGCACTCCCTTTCTCTCGTACGCGCACTCTCTCTTAATTCACAGTCACGCGTCCGCTTCTCACATGCAATTCCAATATCTCTTACGCACACAGAGTTTCTCTTTCCCGCGTGCGGGTCGCTCGTACTATAAATTCAAAATGAAAAAAGTCACTGTGACAAAAACAAACGAATCAAATGAAATTACATA
>CM052155.1:3186044-3255220 GCA_028455555.1 Augochlorella aurata | reverse complement strand
TAAATGATCTTCAGTTTTGGGTTTTGATACCGAATTTTCAAGCAAGTGATTCGTGCCGCTTTTCCCATAAGAGACCATGTTAAATCCGGCACGGTATTTTTGCTGGTTGCAAACACCCTAACAGCGCCACTCCCATGCAGCGGCAAGACGCCCAAACTGTTCGCCGAATAGTACTGTCGGCCGCTCAGAGATGGCGCCACCGTTAAGTATTTGTAGGTAATACAATTGTTTACTCTTTTTACAGCAAGTGCTAAAGGAAATTAATAGCTTTTTATAACAAATACGTTAATTAATTATGTTCGGTAGTGCTCTAATCTGCTTTGGAGATTCTCCTGAATGTTTCTGTGGCCTATCTTCTGTGACCAGCTTCTGCAAGGTGCAGTCTCACTGTCAGAATAGTCGAAAATTTAATTTTTGGTAATGAATTTTTACGCTAATCCATTACAATTCGTAAGAATGTTGAAAAAGTGATTAATGTCGCATAACTTTGCCGTGCAATTAGAATTCGACCGAATAAGATACTTTCGTTAGATGGCATTTTCGGTGTTCTTGCCGTCGAAGCGTCGATATTTCATCTACTCAGTTTGATCACGAATTCGTAGAATCAATGGCCTATTTGTTAGATTCTGCACGAACGGTACAAGCACCGACTGCCAACGGAGGCAGCTGTCTACGTTACCGGTAAAGAGCGGCAATCCTGAAGCACCCTTCGCCAGGTGGAGCCATCCGGGTCATCAGCCTCGTTTCGCCACCCCCGTAATCTGACCCAGACCCCTGTCTACATAGGTACACTTATCGCGAGCGGTGAACTAAAACACCTATGTGCTCGTTACCTATACATATAATCCAGGCTACGTAACTCGTGGTTTATGTTGTACCTCGAGTGCATCGTTATCTACTCGGCTCCGACGATAATTTAATTGTCCGCTGATGCCAGCGGCGACGTCATTTTCACAAAGTTTCGCCGCGCCACTTGGTCCCGCTGATTTGTGGGATTTCGGTTGAATAGAGAGCCGCTTGTCTACACGGCTTCCACCGCTCTTTCCGCTTTAATCTCTTTAATCCTCGGAGGGTTTGCGTTTTTCTCCCGCCACCTGCGTGTTCTGTGGATGCTAATTAAATTCGCCTGCAGGTGAGCTCGAGTTTTGTCGCTCCGTTTGCCTGCACACGGTAAACCATGCTCCTCTGATCATTTTCATCTCCCGCGACTTAAACGATGCGTTTCGCGGATTGGTTTCCAACATTCTTTGCAATATATTGTGTACTTACGTTAGTCGCTCGCGAACATTTCGGCCAGTTTTCACGGTATTTTCAAAAGAGATTCGGCAGGTTAATTAAATTGTTTAAAGCTCGCTCTTTTCCTACGGAAGAGTCTCGACAATCTCAAGAATTATAAATACAATACATTTAGCGTTTATTAAAAGTGATAAGAGATTATTCGTCGTTATTAAATTAATTAATAGAAATTATCTTTCGTTATTAAAGTGCGAGGAAAAAGTATGAAAATATCCTTCCGTTAATTCTCCGTTCTGATAATTTATTTTCCGCGGAGCAAACGGCAAAGGCGCAGCGAGAGTATATTTATTTGTCCGAGCTTTTTCCGGAGAAGAACTCGCGGCGGATAGAACCTCTCTGCAGAAGAATGTGCACTCGGAGATTTTTTGACACATGTAGTCGCTCGCTCGAGCTGTGCAGAGCGTCCCGACGCGGCACGGACCGGTGTTATACGCTGGCTGTTGTTCAAGCGCGACTGAGTAAACTGTGGCAACTTCGTAATCACGTTAAAGCCGCCAGTGAAACTGATGGAGGCGGTTTCAACTTCGCGACTCGAGCCGATTTAAATATTTAAGCGCGCGCCCCGGCCGGCTTCACTTTCGCCGAACTTCCATCGCGAACCGGTAATCTATTGTTCCTCTTCTTATCGTTTCGCTGCGTAACTTCGCGCGTGCCATTACCGCGAAATATGGAAATGTCTTCCAGCATTCTCGCGACGGAGAAACGATCGACGTCGCAGACACCGTTTTTCTCTTCCGCGGGGGTGTTTTTACTTTAATTGCTTTCCACGTTTCCTGTTGTCCGTGGCTCTTTTAATTTTTCGTCGCGTTCCTTGTCTTTCTCAATTTTTCTTGATTAAATTAATAGCTTGGTTGGTGTACAGAGTACGTTTTTTTCTAAATAAAAAGTTGACATAATTGTTGCGGTATTTTGAGAGCTTGTACATGTTCAATTTTAACAGACAGATAATTAATCGGATTTGAGTACAAAATTTAGCGAAATAGAAATAAATTCGACGAAATCCGATTCGCTACTTGTGATCAAATTCTTGGAATGTTGTTAATGTTGTTCTCCGACGTCTTTAAGAGCCTGATAAAACGTCCGCAGGCAGCTTGGCGGATCCGATTTTAATTGGCATCGAATCGGGACTGGCCAAGGGTTTTGTTTCTCGCGAAAAGCCGGCGCGAGGTTGATTTACAGCCGCGTACGGGTTTCCCGTGGCCGTGTGTGCATAAGTAAATTTTCAGCTTGTCCGCGGCCGATTTAAATTTTTAATGAATCCAACGCGGCCCGGGACAGTCAAAGTTGCGTTTTATTAACGGGCGAATCGGTGCGCCGATAAATCCCGCTGTGATTCGCATGTCTCTCTCTCTCTTTCTCTCTGTATTTTTTTCTTTCGGCGCTTATGGTCGCGAGTATTTCAAACAACCGCAAGTGTACGCTCGCGAAATTCAATTTATCGGGGCCACGGGACGAGCAGGCTCCTTTTGAGGCGCGAACTTTTCGCCACCGACGAGCGCCGACAAAAGAGAGAGAGAGAGAGAGAAAAAGAAAGAGAGAGAGAGAATGCTGTTAGATGAGATTACATCGCGCCGCGCAGTGCTCGATTTTCTTGGAAAATTGGACGGAAATGAAAAAGAAAAATTGTTTCGTAAGTGGAAAATTGTTGCGTGCTTTGATCTATTATTGTCCAATTCGTAAAATAAACAGACCATTAACAGACATATATTTGAACAGGCTTTGTATTTTAATTCGCTATTTTATCCCGTGCGCCCTGTCTTAAAATCTCCCGGAATATTATAACATCGATCGCGACGCCGCAGCCTCTCGTTTTTCTTTTTTCTCAAAAAAGTATGCTCGCGATGTTTGATCTTGTCTCCGACTCGTTCCCGCACTCTGTTCGTCAAGAGATCCCGGAATATTGCATAAATAATTTATAAAACGGCCGGCCGATTAAAACTCGAGAAGAAATTTTAATAATTCCGAAGTTTCTTTATTCATTTTTAATTCAACGATGGTTTAATGGAAGAGTCGAAGTTTCTGTTTAATTCCGCGTCCCGGGTTTCCTCTAGTTCATTAATAATTGTCTCTCCCTCTTTCGAATTCGCTTTCTGTGTTTTAATTCAATTAAAAACTGTATTTTTACTCGTCTATATAAATAAATTAAATTAAAATCGATTCAAACTTTCGCGCGCCTTTCATCAAAGCTCTCCTATACTAGATAAATTACCGGGTCTAGAAGAAGCTAATTAAGAAATACCTGAAGAAAAACTGATAAATAAAATTGCAAACGATCTTGAAGAAGCTAGCTCGCGTTTTTGCCAAAAGGCTTAAGTTTAAATAATGCGGGCAGAGCAGAGGCGTTTCATCCTGTCTCTCGCCGGTGCAATTTATAACAGTAACAGTTATTAAACATTCTTTCTGGCAATTACGCAGCGAGAAGTATCAGAAGAATGCTCGCAGGAAAAAGGAACGGCTTCCTTTCCGCGAGATTAACACCTTAATGACTCGATATTACCTAGACCCGAGGAACTGTCTTTTAATATCGACATGAAATCGAATATTCCGAGCATGGAAACGTTGATAGAAATTCTTTCTGCTATTTCTGTTAGCTAGTTTCGCGTCAGCCAAAGATGGAAGTTTATTGGAAAAGTGGTGCAAGTTCGCCGGGAAGGTGATTGCACAAGTTTCCATAAATTCGTAATGGATTCGCTGTGCCAACTACCTGCGCAGTTCCTTAGAAAAACTACAGAGAGCTCGAATGATTATTTATCACGAAACTTTAGAATTTAGGGAAGCCAGCTCTCCTTTGCTTTTAATGCTCTATTCGATAGTAATTTATAGTCTGATGAAATATCACAAGTATATACGTTTCGTAAATATTCGAATGCTTTGCAAATTGTCTCGAGGTCTACGACCGATTGTTTGCATAGCGTGGACTCGCCCAAAAAGGCAAATAAAAATTCCCGCAGCGGATAGTTTCGATGAGACTACAACGAGGAAAGTATGGAACAATGGGGTGGAGGGGTAGACCGCGAGAGGCGATTTACACTTGTCAAATTTGGCCAACTTTCGGTGCTCAGTTGTGCATTCAGAAGATGAGACGAACTCTCAGTCGGCACTCTCTCTCTCTCTCTCTCTATATATATATATATATCCCTCTCCTCGTCTCTCCTTCTCTTTCTCCCTCTTCGTCTCTCTATGCAGCCGAGTATTCCTCTTGACTGCACATATGCAAGATGTGTATCTACAAGAGGGGTGAATAGAGGGTAGGTGAGCTAGGGGAGGAGTCAGCGCGATAGAGGGATTAAAGGGGAACAGAGAGGACCTGGTTGGAGCTGGGTGAGAAATCGAGACGACGCGAGAGATAGAGACAGTGATATATATAGAGAGAGATAGACAATCACCAATGCATAAATCCTCAGCATGTTTAATTTTAACTAATAATTAATTGAGTTTAAAAAATTTAATACGTCTTACAAAATGAATATAAAGTTAATTATGTTTGACAATAAATAAAATAAACCCCGCAGTAACTGACTCTACTACTCTCAGGGTAATAGTATTAGGGAGAAAAGATAAAGAGATAGAGAGAAAGAGAGAGAGAGAGGGTGATAGAAGGCCGAAAGAGGGTGCAAAGAGGGGAAGAGAGGAAAGCCGTGGGTCCGCGTGTGCACGGGCAACAATGTGCCAGAGGTAGCTGCAATGTTGGCACAGACACAGACGCGGATCTAACCCCAAACTCGTGACACGGACAGTATGCACGGACTGATGTGGAAATGTATTCGGAGGTTGCTATGGGGACTCGGCTGGCACTCCGACTCCGGCACCCTAAACACACCGATAACCTATCAATTCACCAACACCGAACGACCCGACGAAGTATAACAGGCGATAATGTCCCGCGCTAAATAGGACATTATTCCAGTGGGTTTTTGGTTACGATTCCCGCGTACAATCGAGCCCCGGACTGGCTCTAATCAGTCAAATAACGGGCTTAGCGAGGATCAATTGTCGCTGCGACTTGATCAGAATCTATCTCGGGATTTTCCACGGCGATACCGGAGAGAACTACGAGGGATCCCAGTTTCCACCCCCAAAGAGGATCTTCTCTCTCTCCCTCTCTATCTCTCTCTTCTCGCCTAGAGTCTTCTATCGATTGTTGGCAGTGGTTGCATCACGGTGTTTCTAATCGATCTTGCGATTGCTTTCGAGTAGAATAACATTGTCACTGGTCGATTCAAATAATCGTATCATTGTTGTTGAAGCTGATACTTTCCGCTATTCGAATGATTTTATTTTTTAAAATATATATGGAGAGATTTGATAATGCTAAAATTATTTAGAAACGTGATGCGAGAATAATATCGATTATAATATTAACCATAATATTCACCAGAATATTAACTATAATATTCACCATGATACTCAGCATAATATTAATTTAGATATAATATTAATCATAAATTTAAATGCGATGTTTAAAAATTTAATTTAATTAAATAACGGCACCCCTAACGCGAACGTATTTGATTCTTTAACGAACGTACTTTCGTTCGAGTTTGTCAGAGTAAGGTTAAAGAACGGATCGAGCCGGTGTCCCGGCTTGGGTGGGGTTAACAACCAATAACAGGGGTCGAGACGAAAGGGGTTAGCCGGTTTAACTGCTAAACCAGCGAAAAGATAGGGTAAAGACGAGTTTGGAAATGTTTTATGGCAATGGTCCAAATGATGTTTGCGGCTCGGCAGAGAATACTAAGAATTGTTAATGAACTTCTGGTGAGTGTATCAGGAAAAGTAATTTGGAGTTTGCGTAACTCTCTCTCCCTCTCCCTCTCCCTACTTCCCTCCGGCTCCTCGAGACTAGGGGAATAACGTTTGCCGGTTTTAAGACCGATCGTTCCCATTTACCTTGCCGGGCGATTAATCGAAGCAGAATGAAGCAGACACCGAAAATAACAGCCACGTCAACGATCCGATAGGAAAATATCATTGTTAAATTGGAAAGAACATTTTAATAACGGAAATTGTTCTTTTTTTGGAAAAAATTGGAATTATAAATATAAAGAAAATATAGTACGGTTATACTTCAATTTTGTTATAACAGTGAAGTTGCCATTTATAATTGTCAAAACAGCTGATTGGTTAAGAAGGATATATTTTGATATACTCTCTGGAATAAAGGAGAGAGACAGGAGAGAGAGAGAGGGAGAGAGAAATGGAGAGGGTGGAGGAGTACTGTAAATAGAGATAACGAAAAAGTAAACAGCGCGTATCTTATTAAAATTGATTGAAACCGTTATTGCAGCACGTTCCGTCGCGCGATCATGCTACGGTCGTTCCGGCATTAATTTCGCATTACCTCTCATAAATTACCCTCTCGCGGAGGAATTCAATTAAATTTTACAGCAAAAGTCATGGCGGTTCGATCCGCCGCGGTTGTCCAGTCGTTTTGATTAATTCGCCGGCCGCGGCGCGCCGCGCCGGCAAAAATAATAAATAACAGGCCGAATTGTTTATACCGGTGCCGTATTAATTTTGTTTCCCGGGGGGTGGTGTCTCCCTCTCTGTCGGTCGGATTTCCCTGCTAGTTTGGATCGATATAATCGAAGCGGTCTGCGATTTGTCCGTCGAGCCGCGAGTCGTTTTAATAACGATATCTCGCCGAGCGACAACGCGACGGGGTCCCTTAAGGCTTTTCCGTAATCCGACTCCTCCTGTTCCGTCGCGAGCGGATACGGCCGCCATGTTGGTCCATTTACCGGCCGAGAATTTATTACATTTAACGTAATAAACGACTTGTATACTCGGAGCATGCCCGCGTGATATTATTATCGTAGCCGGGGAAACTTTCTATCTATCTGGGTAATCTCATCTTGTGCCAGCCACCTCCTTTATCTCTCGTCTTTCACTCAACTTCTTAAGTAGTCTTTTGTAACTTAAATTAAAATAGACGTCAGGAAGTGTTCCCGCGGACGACGACGGCGACGGCGACGGCGACGGCGACGACCCGGCCTCATGAAGCGGATAGGCGAGAAAGAAAACGATCCCGGCCGCTCTAAAAGAACTAGAAAAGAAAGGAATCGTGCCGGAGCCGACGGCACACACTCTATGCATCATGCTCAGCCAGTACGTTTGTCTCGCGTTCCTCGTAAAGCTGAACCGTACACGAACAAACACCTTCGAACCGGCCGGCATTTTATTGCTCGAATCAACTCCGCGGATTGCCCATCCTTATTTATATCGCGAAACATTCTCGCTCGCCGGTTTCATCGTAAAAGTACTAATTGTGCTACGGTATTATCGTTTTTAACGAGATATCGACGAATCAGCAAGGCTCGTTGCGTTAGTGGGGGAACGATGCTGGCCTGAAATCCCAAAAGGATGGCCAAAACCTCTAGAACTATTTATATCGAAGCTATATCGGTTCTAACGACGATTAGGACACTTTTCTATGTTCCTATAGCAATCTGTAAGAGGCTAGATTTAAGAGAAAATAAGAATTTGACAGAACTTCGTCGAAGTATTATTCAATGTAAATTAAAAAATTCAACGTGTTTTTATAGGATAATTAGAAAGTTGATAGTGCTTAAAAATGAAGAAAAGACACGGTAATTGGTTAGCCCAGAGAAACTGGCTCCGTGCGAATAAAGTTACACGAGCCTCGGGTCTCGCGAGCCGGTCTATAAAATCTCGAAATCGCATAAACGTCTGTCGGCTACAAATCGTCGTACGAAAAAGGGGTGGAAAAATAGAAGGAACGCAAGATCCACCGGTTAACCGACGCACACAGATCATCCGGCGAATGAATATGGGGAACGAGCCGCGTGAAATTGACCCGTATACGAGGCGGGACGACAACGAAACAACATCGAAGACGAAAAGCCAGAGACGAGCCGACGGCGGAAGGGGTTGTCGGACGAGCAGCGAGCGGGCGTGTGCTGCTTGCTGTACGAGGAAGGGGGAGGAGGAGGAGGAGGAGGAGGGGGAGGAGAAAAAAAACTCTCCCGGAGCCACCGTATAAATCCGCAATGCTGCAGTTGACATATTCGCCGAGCGCACATAATACATTCATGGCCGCTATCTGGTGGTAGTAAGGGCGGCTGCGAGAGGATGAGAGAGGATGAGAGAGAGAGAGAGGAGAGCGAGAGGAGGGTGGGAAAGGCGAAAGAGCAGGCGAATAGGGGAGGAATGACACGGTAGTCGGGGGTGCGGTACAATCGTAGAGCAGAATGTGTAGCGTGTTGGTTTTAGCGATGCTCACAAGGGGAACTTAGGATCGTGGAAATCGTTTTTGGAACGAGAGTGGGTTAAAGTTACGGTGCACGGCTCTTATCGAAAAACCCTGACGGAAGTTTTCAAAATGCGCCCTCGTTTTTTAGATATTTTCGCTTGGAGTTTGAATGCTGAAAGTTGCTAATGTTAAAGTTATCAAATACGATCAAAAAGTTTCACGGTAAGCTGATTTATCGACGATTTCCAAAACGAGTTTGGTGGAGTTTTAATTTAATCTCGTCTAATTTGAATTCGTCCAAATAGACCCATTTTTAGAAAAAAAAAAAAAACAGGAAAGAAACGTAGCTTACTTGGAATTAAATTACAAAATTATTTCGCGAACACTCGAATATTGCTAACGAAATATTGCCGCGATTAATCGCGCAATTCCAATGAAATCTGAAATGCGAATTGGTTCAACAGAGGTATCCGGAGATCCGGTTTCGAAACAGAGAATTCTGCAAAAAGGAAGCAGAGAAATTAAGGGCGTAGGAAAAAGAAGAGTGACACGAGGATACACGGCGGTCGAGAAAGATTAATTCGAGCGGCCGTGACAGGCTTGAATCAATAAGTATGAGAGTCACTGGCGAGCATAAATCATTGTTAGATTAAAGCCTGGAGCACGCGGTAGTAGTCGGGGCAGTGGCGGGCTTTCAGTGGGTACAGGGTGGCCCGAAAGTTTCGATCGCCTTCCCGCCGGTGCAAACTTACTTCGAGATAATACTGTTTCTGGATTTTAAGACTGAGACCTCGTCGCTGCTACCCTTTAAATGCAAGGTTATGTTTGCCGTATTGAAAATTGCCCGATTGACGAAATGCAAGAGAAAACGTATAAAATATTAATATATATTAATATTAATGTAAAGTATAGTTTGTATAGAATATTAAAATATCAATATAAATATACAAGATATTAATATAAATATAGAGTATATAAAATATTAATATGAATATAGACCATAATAAATATCAGTATAATTATAGAGCATATAAGATATTAATATAAATATAGAGCATATAAAATATCAATGTAAATGTAGACCCCATAAACTATTAATACAAATGTAGACCATATAAAATATCATCATTTATGAGTTATTTGCGTCTTTATTTCATAATCCGAACGCAGTGTATCAGGTGTAAATAAAATTGCAACAATTAGCACGCGCAATGCTCGCGAACGTCTGGAAACACGTTTTTCCACGGTTCAGTCGAGTTGAATGAAAACAGTGGCACTTTGCAAACTGATACGCGGGGGATTGAAGCTAAAAGGAATTTGATTATGCTTGGTAGTTTACACACGGTGTTTCTGGATCGATCGAGCCCACCCGCTGTCTCCTCGTTTCCTCCCTCTCTATTTCTCCCCCTCCGGCTCTCGGTCTCCTTCTCTCTCTCCGGCACTTTCAGGTCTCCCTCTCTCGAGGTCTCTCGCCGCTTCTCTTCTCTTCTTCTTGTTCCCTTTCTCTCTTTATCTGTCCACCGCAGTCACTCTGTGCTCGTGTTTCCGTGTCTTCGTGCTGGTTCAGGCAGGGTCATGTGTGAGGAATGGGAATTACTTTTTAAGGAGGAATAAAGCGGAACGACCGGGGTTGCCACCTATCCGTGGATCGAAAGGGTTGCCGGCAAGCGACAACGCGACTTGCGCTCGGCAACTATTTTATAATTAACGATAAGTCGTTTTGATTTATTCATAATTTCGGTTCGTTTCAAATTAATTCTGTGCAAATTCTATTCGAAGAATTTATTCGAAAGATTTCTCGAATAAAATTTGATTTCACTAATGCCGCGTTGCTTTCCAACTTTGATTTAATTAAATGATATTGTACTTGAATCTTACGAGAGCTTTTTGAGGCTGTAGACTTCGAAATGATTCGAATTCGGAAATTCGTTGCTGGTAACGTTCGCTGATAATATCGGATAACGTGTACAACGGCGTCCGAAACGTCTCGGCAGATAAGTTCCCCAGTGAATTCTTCCAGAACAACGGCTCGAGATTTATGGGAGCAATTACGGGAAGAATTCCAGCGAAAGTCGTTCTAACAACTCGCGAATAGCGTGCAATTTATTCTAAACGAAGCACAACGATTGATTTTCAGATTCGTGCGGACCGTCGACGCGCGTCTCGAACGACCGTGCCCGTTTAAAACCGCTTCAGACCGCGCGCGGCGGCAACGCGATTTCATTTAATCGCGCTTCAAAGTGCTTTTGCTCTGTGACTTGGTGCGCAGGCACAAAAACCCTTTTGCGAAAGCCTTTTGATACTTAAAGTTGAAATTACAGCATTCAAAAGCTGTCCCTGTAAAAGTAAATTCCGCCATTATGACGCAGCGGGAATTTATTAAAATAACTCTTTTACCAAGATGCCCGGCTGTTAAACACAGATTACAAAAACGCTTTCGTTGAACGAGTTCCCGCGACACGGTCTTCGTAATTGTTCGGTATCGCGCGGAGATTCTTGTCAACTATTTGCACGCCGGGATTTATTTCAGAACGAGTTGATTGAAAAATATTTCTAAAAGTAGAATCAATCATTTTATTTCTTTCTGGCAGAGTTTGCTAAATTAAAAATACGCGCAAGTCGGAAATGAAAGAGCTCGCTGAAGTACCACCCTACTTCGTAGTAAAGTAATTACAAATATCTAATTCGAAGCGAAACGTAACTCGATTTTATTAATATCTAGTTTATGTAATAATTAATTTTAGTAGACGTTATCAAGTTCATTTCTAAAAGAAAAATTGTCTCGCACGATTTTATTTAATCGATCTTCAATACGCTCGTCGGCCGAGAGTCTGTAAAATCTGGCGATCTCCTCGAAGAATCTCTTCACAGGTGATCCTGCCCGTACCCCTTTTTCTCCAGGTAAAACGGCCGGCTGCTCGCGATTGTTCCAATAAAACTCGCCGCTCGCGTTTCGCAAATTAACGCGGGACATATGTTCGCGCGTTAAAAGGCTCGAGTTGTTGCTCCCCATGGTATTCGTTTCCCCTCCCTTTAATTTTTTTTCTTTTCTAAGAGAGAAGTGTGCGGGAAAGAGAAAGAGAGAGAGAGAGAGAGAGAGAGGAGAGGGAAAAATTTAAGAGGGAGAAGAGAAAAAGAAAGAGAGAGGGAGAGAAGTAGAGGTGGTTGAATGCGCGACTAAAAATGTACATCATTACCGGTCGGCTCGCGAGAATCAGCAACCCTCCGGGTCTATGTCAATGGAAAGTAATTAAGGGTTCTTTTTAATCGTTTCAAGCCGTTCCGTGTCGCGCCCTACTTGCGCCCATAATGCCGCCGGTTTTTTCAACCGGCTCGCTAAATTCTACAGCGATCCGAGCCTGCTACTACTTCGTGTCCTCGCGACAACCAAGACTTACTTGCTGGTAATGACTAATAACTCTCGCGAGCACAGAGGATCCCTTGTGTATCCCGCCATTGCAATTAGATTCTGCGGAATCAACGAGAACGCTCGGCGATCGGGTAGACGCGTGGGTGGACTGAACTGGTTGGTGGGAGCAGTCGACAAGGTGGGAGCAACCTCTGTCAGCGGCCTTGAGCAGTCAATTGATTTTGCTCGCGAGTCGGAGCTGCACTCTATTTTCGTTATCCAATTAGCAATGTTAAATTTTCTTTGCAGCATAAAGCAAGTTCTTCGTCGAAACGGCTTTAATGCGTTCCTGGCACCGGTAGCAATTTCTCTGGAAATTAACTCCCGTATGGGGGAGTCCGATTTCATAAAATATTTTTATTAATTCTAACCAATTTTATAATTCTATAAGAAGTTGGAATTGAACTCATCTCAAATGATAAATATTTTATAATCTCTGTTAGAATAATTTATTCGAATAAAGAATTGTACGAATAATCGTTATTAAAATAAAATATTCGAGTAAAAGGAAGGTTTAACAGCAATCTGTCTCGTGCAGAAAAAAGCTTTGAAAATATATTTGCGAAATTTGACGGGCGCCGAACAGGAGGTCCGCGAGAAATCCTGACGTCCAAATGATTTTCCGAGGGACACCCGGAGAGCACTTAAACACCGCGATACGCCGAAATCGCGCTGAAAACTTGGAATCGCGGCGACGTCGTCGAGTCCAATATTTTAGTTTTCGCAATGGCCGGAAAACCTTCGAGCAGTTTTATGAAACTTAAACATCCCGCTTAAAAGTTATAATTCGATGCAAAGAAAAAGTTGGGTGGGAAAGTTTGGTCGGGGCTGCGGCGTTTTATGTTTCATTTCTATTCATTATTCCAATGCTCCTTGAACGCGCCGATGCAAATTTGATCTCTTAACGCGGCCGCGGTCGTCGCGTCTAAGCAGACATCCGCCGATAGAGGAATTAGGAGGGCTAGTCAGGGGTGGTTGATTCCGAATCGATTCGATGATCGATCTTTTCGAAAGATTCGCGCTCGTCCCTATATGTATTTACTACTACGCGACCCCCCATCGATTCTGCTTTCCCGTAACGCGGGGCTTAATTCGACCAGCCGAGCAAGATGGCCGCCATTCATTCCGGATCGCTCGATCTGCGGACAGATTTCGTTTGATCACGACCCTTTGACCAATTCCGCGGGATCGAAACTCGCTGTTCGACAACGTGTCAACTGCACGCGTCGCTCGCAGAATTTATTTTCCCGATCAGACTTGTTTGGTTCCCGATATTCCGGCATTTCCGCGCTAATGTATTCAGTGAACCAAGTTTTATTCGAATCTGCAGAATGCGCGACGGTAATTGTAATAATAATTTCACGGCGGATCTTTCTGCAACGTTTTATTAATTGCAGTAAACAGCAGCCAAATAGGACTTGCCTTCTTTCTTGAATCAATTTGAAAATGACAGTGTTAAAATTCTCTAATCTGTACAATAGTTTGTACGCAGTTTAATAATAATATATTAAATCGGGTTAAATAAATAAATCTTGACGAATTCTTAAAGCCGCTAAAATTAATCGTAAATCTAGTCACTTTCAAATCCGCATAAATTGCATATCATTTTCGTTGATTGCACATAAATTCCCTAGAGCAGAAATAGGACCGGCGAATCTAATGCTTGCCCATTTTCTGAGATTCCAATGCGCGGTTTAATTTGGTCGAAGGGTGAGACAGATCGAGCCGCATTATAATACAGGATATGAAAAGCCAACGAGCACGGCTAGCAGCTCGGAGAGGGAGAAAAGGAAAAACTTGTGCTTTTCCGCAGCGACAAATGCTCTCTGATATTTGTTCTCTGTTCCCATTCGAACGGGAATGGCAGCAGAGAGAATAGACGGGGGTTTATCGATCAAATGCATTTCCATGGAATCCGCTGCTCTTTGTATTTCAAACTCGAAACTCTGGAAAGCGGGTCTCGCGAGCGCGCTACGATAAATTTATTGGATAAACAAAATACGGCACTCGGTTGCGTAAATAAATCGCGAACGCCGTGGGGAGCCGGAGGAGCCGGAGGAGTTCGTTCCCACGAAATGCCATGGCTGTGTAAAAGCGATTCGACACCGCGTTTAGGCTCTCCGGGATAAAATGATCGAGTCGATCCAGACAATTTCCGAGCATTTCCCTTTCCGCGAAACAGTTGCGTCGTAACGTCGTGTCGGATTCTTTTAAACTAACCGGGTCAACCGAATCAAATTCTATTCGAATAAAAGACTCGGTGATAGTTTTCTGATTGGCTTATACGTCGCGGGAAACTTTTTGGTTGCTCATCGAACGCGTTCCGAGAATGATTAAGCCACCGGAACATCCTGTCGAGTAGGGTGCATTGTGTACGGATAGCGAGAGAACATTTCTGGCACTAAAGTATTGTGTAAATCCTCGTGACCCCATTTGCAGCGCGGCGCAGTTCTCTCGAGTTTGTATTATAGAAGTTAGAACGTTCCAACTGGGAGCGCGCAACATGGATCCCCCGGGTATTAGAGCACTGTCATTAATTTCATGATTTTCACAAAATTATTGATCCCCCGCAAATCTCGCTAATCCAGCCACGGTTGCTCGCAAATTTGTTCGACGGAGTACGCTGGATTTATTTGAACAATTATGCCACGCTCGCTAATTTTCGCTACTCGCGAGTCGTCAACGATTTAATTGATACGTTTAACGTCGAGTTTTAACGGAACTCGTCGAATTCCCGTGAATCATTTTTCTCGGGAAAATCCAGATAGATCGGATAATTACGTTCATTAATAGGACAAGAATTGCTTCGAAACAGGAAAACGGCGTTCCATAATAGTAACGCGTTCGTGCTATTTTAATCGCGTTATTTTTTATTCGCATTAAATAAATACCTCAAAGTTCATTGCGTTAGGAACATGATCGATCTGTATCGAACAGTAGTATAAATATTTAGCGGTCAACAGTTTTAATTTTAGTAAAATCGATGATAATTTTCTACACCCTGAAAAGCGTTCCATAATGGGTACTTTCGCCATAATAATAAAGCGACGTTTACGTTCCACGGAATGGAACCCGGAGATAGGATCGCGTGGGCAGAGGATCGACAATGGAGAAGAGAGAAAGGATGGAGAGGAGCGGGAGGGGAGAGGGAGAGGATCGAAGTTACTCGAGCCGCGAATTTTTGCGAGGTTGGAAAAAGCTGGTAAAACTCCCGGGAACTTTGGATCTATTATTTGTGACGCGCGGAACGGGGATAACAAAGTTTTTCCGGCTCCTTCGCGATACTTTTTGATAAGGATCCTCGGGAAACGCGAAATAATGGCGGCGCTGCGAATCGTATCGAGCCCGGGGCTCATTGTTAACCGAAAACTGGAATAATAAGACTCGGGGAGAACGCGTTTGAAACTGTTGTGCGTTAAATTGCAACCAACGTTTCCTACGAAATCCATCTTTCCCTGGTGCCGCCCTCCGCGAGGTTATGTTCTCTCGAATTTGCGAGCGTCTTTGCCGGAAGTTGATAAAGCTTTCACGCGATTGCGAAAACCGTCGGACTTCCATAAATATGTTAATAGCTGTTTAAACGTATTCGTCCGTAATTCGCGAAGTGGAGAGCTCACGACGACTCCAATATGGCGGCTCTGTGTGCTGTTATCCTTAAACCGGAGTTGCGCTAATTCAATTACATTCTACTCAAATTAGGTAATTGAATTAAATCGCATTTAAATTACGCTCTAATTCAATTACATTGTAATTCCATTACGCAATTGATTTACATTGTGTCTCGATTATCTATGCTTCGTATTATCCAATATGGCGGCCTTAAGGTATTTATTATCGCAGAAATTTTCGGATTAATTTCACCGTGGATTTGTTCTTTTCAATTGGGGTTATTCCGAGGCTGTGCTCCACTGTCGCGTAGATTTCTAATCAGAACCAGACAATTTGTTTGCCGCGATAATTAGCAATATATTACAATAATTACATCGGCTCCGGGAAATCGGGTATGCCGGCCATTGCCGTGAACGATAACGTCAAAGCGAAATTAATTCGATAAAGCACGCCTTGCGAGAGCCCGTTATTATTAAAGCCCGTATTAAAAACAAATTACCCGCGAAACAGAGCGAGCGGGAGAGAGCGAGAGAGAGCGAGAGAGAGCGAGAGAGAGGGCGAATTGAACGTTGAATCGCGTTACGCGATTGCAGCAACGTGGCGCATGCAAATATCCCGGGAAATAATAACACAAAGAGTTTTTTCCACGGGTGGCCTTGCGTTTTTTCCGCCAAGTTCAACAGAAACGCATTTGTCATGTTCCTGAAAACACCTGATTACGTATCCCGATACTAATTAGATCCGATTGCACAGCGTTTTATTTTCTCCGCTGGGCGAGATAATAATAATCATATTTACTGACATTATATGGCATTGTATCGATTTTATAAACAGCTCGAGAAGATTTACGAACAATGGATAATAATAAATCTAATAAAACTAATAATAATAATAATAATAATAATAATAATAACAAATGACTGTATCAATAAGCGATGATGATGTATAATATGATAACGATACGACGCGCGATAATAAATGACAATAATAAGTGGCAACGGGGCCGCTGATTTACAAACCAGGAAATTTCAGAGTTTGAATAATTTCCGAATAAAGACTCGTTTATTTAGTCGGTCGAAGGCTCTCGTCCTGGATGCAACGGGGCTTGAAAACAGGTGAATTAATCGCCGTTAATGACAATCGATTGGTGCACGGTGTACAAGATTTTCCAGAGGCAACAGTCGTCGCGTCGTCGCGTCGTCTCGGAAACCGGTCTTCTCGGCTGGCCATCGCGCCGAGACATTCGCCGGGCTCACTGTGTTTTAACAAGTATCCGAGCGAGTTCGTTTCTCGGGGCTCGTTAATGACCGCTCTCCGCATCATTCGATCATTGCTCAATTGCCGTGGAACATTATTATCGCGATTCCCGAGAGCGGAACGATAAGTGCGGCGTCCCTGCTGCACACGGTGCACCGCGCTGCACCGCGCTGCACCGGCTAGAGGGAGAACACGGCGAGCTGCACACGTACATACAATAGCTCGCCGATGGCCTCAAAATGCTTCCGTCTCGATTCACCTTGAACATTCGTGGAAACAGTAACGTGTTCGCATCATCGCTTTAGAACTGCGAAACTTTAGTCGTATCTGCTAAGATCAGTTCCATGTTAAGCAGTACTCGTTTCTCGTTGTTAAAGATCTGCCCGATTTTGCTATACGTAGGATTAAGAAGCGATTACCAAGTTTCTAGACCGATGCAACGTCTGCTCGCATTCGCGAACGATCGCAAAGCTTCTGCGAGTCGATCGAAAATTTGGAAACATTTTTAGCCGCTTCCAAACGCAGACACGCGTTGATGTAACACGTCCGGGTCCATTTGTCCAACGCGTCAAGAAATATCGATAAATGAAATTATAAATGATCGCGAACAGTCAGCCGTTCGGCGTTAATAAACGCTTACAAGGGCTGTAAGTTGCTGCAAATTTCAGTAACGATCGCGTCGAAGATCGTCTATGCAGAATTTAGAAACGCTTCTCCGAAAGATTAATGTTGCGATGCTTTTCGACTTTAAGATGAATGAACGAACACGTAGTTTCTCGGATCTCTGCGGAATTGAAAAAGCCTATCTGCGAAGGATCAACCTCGTAAAGATTTAGCAACGCCGTCCGAGATGAATGAACGAACGCGAAGTTCATTAAAATAATGAGAAGCTTATCGGTTGCAGATCGGTTCTTCGTTCGCAGCGTGTACAGATGTCGGCCATTCGGAGTAACGAAAACCCTTTTGCTAGTCGTCGTTCTATTCGAGGGTATTTTTGTAGTCGTTTAACGATGTACAGAACCCGAGCGAAGTAGAATTGCATTAGGAGAGTTCGGTGCGTGAGAACCAGCATTACCGAGTGCAGCGATGATGCACCGCAACGATGACTAACAACCGGCAGAGTTGGGCATATTTTATTCGAGCAGCGAATGACGAATAAAATATTGTTCGAGTTAAATTGTACGCGAACAATGGAAAACTTTTCTAACCAGAAGCCGATTACATTGCATAATTGTTTCTAAAAATGTTTTGCTCACATTTTTGCATATATTTCTGCATATTCTGCTAAGTAATTTAACACAAGTAACAAGCTAATCCGATGCAGAAATATATTTGCAAATAAAAGAGAAGATAAATAATTGAATTTTCCATCGCGAACGCATTGCTAGAAGCTCGTCGAACCAATCGAAGGAGAGGAGATTCTCGAAAAGTTTCTAATAGCTCAATTACGACTTTCCAAAGGATTAAGATCGCCGAGTAAAAAGAAATGGTCGGAGAAGAAATTCCCGAGGGACGTTGACAAATTAAATATTCCCATTAGCAGGTGGGCTGGCGGCGATGCATACCGCCAGCCCGTCGTGCAAAGGAACGGCTGCCCGAGAAAAATTGATCGAAGACGTCGATAAATTGAATAAATTTTTCTGAAAGTCGGCTGGAAGCCGTCGAACGTCAAAAGCGACACGGAAACGCTCGGCCTTTCGATGAATAAGGAGAAAAAGATCGACGGGATAAAACGGGATAAAGCAGTCGTCTAAATGCGATACATATTAGCCTCGATTGGAAAAGGTTTGCGTCAGAAACAGAGAAACGATCGTTGACCTAGGATGCCCGAGGAGGAGGTCGGCTCGCCATTATTCCAATATCGTTCGCCGATAAAGAGCCAGGGAATTCGCGGCGAGCGAAAGAAAAACCTACTCCGCGGAGAGTAAAGCAGAGGGAGGAAGAGACACAGGGATAGGGGCAAAAACAAGATATATTTTACGGTTTATAGAAAAAGCAACTTTTGAAACCGGTTCTCGAATTTTTGTAAGCATAGAAAATTCAAACGTAATTAAATAATAGCAAAAAATATATATATTGCAATAATAGTAAAAGAACTTTTATATCTGTTTAAAAATTGTTTAATATATCTTGTAATTGCTCACAAGTAATTACTGTATTCGTAAAATTGACGGAAGAAGTCGATCATCGAATGTGACAAGTTCCTAAAAAGCGACCGATCATCGAATTTGAGGAATCGATGAAAAAACAGGTTTTTAAAAACGGACATAACCTTAGCGTATTCCGAACGAAAAGAGGGACGCGATAAAGCTTCTAACGCGTACACGTTAAAACCGGTATTACATACACGCGTCCCGGTCTCCGCGAATAATAATACACGTACAGGAGAGGCCGTGGAGAGGAGGAGAAAAGTTCACGGAGTTTCGCCGACCGTGGAATTCATCTCGGTCTACGATCCTCGGCACATTGTGTGAGGCCATCGGGAACTGGTTTCATCGGGGACCCCGAGTAGCTGTTTCATTTTTTACCGGGAAACCGAGAGGCCATTTTAATAGACGTCGCGTCGGCCTAAAGCGCGACTATCATCCGCTAATCCAGCGAAAAACCCTACACGACGGATCATCGAACGATCGCGGGGCCCCGCACGAACGGCTACGAACACGTACGAGTGCCATTGCGACACCGTGAACCGGATCGAATCGCTTTTTGCACGTCCCTCGGCCCGATGAAAACCGATCGCGATGCGAATGCAGCAGATACTGTCCGTCTCGATGTCCGGTTCCCTCGGTGCATCTCAAAGATGTTCTCCGCGTTTAAGCTGCCAGTCGCGAGCAGCCTCCTTTCTAATGCCACGAGATTCAATCGAAACAAGTTTTCGAAACTGTTAACCCTGTTTTATTATTATCATTATTGTTATTATTTCATATTATTCTAATTTATGTTATCAAGATTTACCAGAAGCTAGGACGTTCAATTTGTTCGTTTTGTATATTTTAATCAGTTCTTCGTTGCCATTTTTATTTTAATTATTATCTAATCATCGTTGCTTTTATTATTATTACAAGAAAATTGTTATTGTTATTATTGCTATTACGTTGAATTTTTATTAGTAAACTGAAAAGTGCATTTGACCGGTTCATGTTGAATAAATAAGTAAAAGTAGAGCGTTGACTTCTCCGAGAGCTGCATGGAGTAAACCGGACAATGGGATATAATTTCTGAATAGCAGCTCGGCAGGAAGAAGATCGTAGAACAGAGCGTCAATCGGTGTACCGATAAAAGAATTTAACAGCCGAGTTTTCCAGAACTGGATGAACGCGTCTCGAATGACTCGCTTCGCAGCAGATTTCCAAGAACGAAGGAATTCCTAAATGAATTCTCGGGTGACGCCTCTTAAATGATGCGCGCTTGACAGTGGTGCTCGATTGTTTAAAACCGAGATGAAAACGTTTTTATCCGCGGATCCTCGTGGCGAAGTTTATCCGTCGGATTTGATAGACATTTATCTCGTTAACTGTTCCGATGATCAAATCGGATGAGCGAACGATGCCAGTTCGATGTAAATAGAAGCGAGGGGAATCAGACGTTCGAGGTCAGACCGCTCCCACCACGCGGCGAGGTATTAACCTCTGAACCAGGGATGACGAATAAACTCATCCGCTTGTATAGTCTTTCACGGAATTTTCTTACTTTCTTGGACGATTCGAGGAGCGCTGCTCTTTATTGGAACGAGACTTTGGGAATAAAGATAAGAAAGATGTCAATAAACTCAGTTACTAGGACGAGAACTTACGGACGGACCTCCACGACGCAAGAAAAGTCTCGAACAACCAACTACCGACCTTTGAAATCTATAGTGGAGCAACGTTCTTCGAACAGAACTTCGCGAACTTTGTCTTGAATAACATAACTTAAATCTATTACAATTTAATATTACCATCTCGAATTAATTGATTTTAAATAGGAGCTACCTCATAGCGAATTTTTATTTCAAATTTGAATTACAAGAGATTGATTTTTATAGAAGTTTAGATTTTAGTAGATTTTTATTTCCGTCAAAGTTAACTTCAACTTTATAATAAA
Source organism: Augochlorella aurata (assembly GCA_028455555.1). Lineage (NCBI taxonomy): Eukaryota > Metazoa > Arthropoda > Insecta > Hymenoptera > Halictidae > Augochlorella > Augochlorella aurata. Next base: position 3,234,353 of record CM052155.1, on the reverse strand, counting down.
TATTCACTGTATTTTAAAATCAATCAAGTTTCTGTTGTATATATCTATTATAATTTAGAATTATATAATTATTATAATCCAAATTGTTGCACCTGTTCATGTGAACTGTGACGTAGCCCGAAAATCGAAGCCACGCCGCGATTTTTTCGGCATTTCCGGGAAGATAGTGCGCGCGCGAACAAAATCGGGAAAACATCAGAAAAATTGCAAGCGTTGCCGTATTCGAAACGATTGAAAATACGAGTAAATCGTAACTTCCGTTGCTCCGAGCATTTTGATCTCGTTGAAAGGTTAATCGCCGAGTGTGGATAAAACTACGAATCACGTTCAGCTGCCTCGGCAACGACATCGCAGCATTTCATCCCCCGAATTCCATCCCCGAAACTATCGACCGGCCCCCGCGCGCCCGCCTTTATCACGTAATATTCAGTACTCCGTCCCGAATAGTTTTCCAATAACTTTCTGCGTTGTATAAGCGGCCGTACGGGGCTGAAATTCTATGGGGTTGCGCGGAGGCCGCCGATACACGTACAAGAAAGAAACGCGCCGGAGAATGATGGAACTCCGTCAGCGGCGGCGAGATAAATGATGACAGTGATAAAATGTTTATCCCCGGGTCCCGGCAGTACGTGCTGCGAAAATCGTTCCACCCCGTGCCGCCCCTCGGCCACCGTTCGAACCAATTTGAATTTATACGTGTAATTCCGACGCGGACTATTATGATAGAACGGCAAATATCTTGGCGGGTACCAAGCGCGAAGACGTTTTAATTGGACCAACGCCTACCGACGTTTCCACCCCTAAAATGGCCACCGCCGGAATCCAAAAATTGTGAGTCGCGTTAATAATATATTATAAATTATAATATACGAATAAGTAAATAATATATTGCAGTAATATATTAGAAATAAATTCGCGAAACGTGCAAAATATAAAATGTAATCGCAATATATTATTGCGCGCTATTTGCGCGGAAATGCGTGCATCCGAATAATTGCGAAACGCGTTTCTTGATGCTTGATATTAAATTTAACACTTAATACAGTACACATTTAACATGGCGAATATTTCCATATTTTCGTGCACGTTTCCCATATTTTCGCGCACATTTCCCGTATATATTTGGCGCATAAATGCGATACGGATTTCGCTTGTTTATCGTGCACAAACATCCGCAGTCTACTAATTGAGCTTAAATCTCGATTGAAATCTATCATCCGTCATGGAAGAATTATCCCTTCGTTCTGCTCTTCTTCTTGGCCATGATCATTCTATTGTAAAGAACCGGAAGCAACGCGATCTCCTTATCTCGGACGGAATGAAAAAACCCGTGGAAAAGCTTCCGTCCGATGCATGGGAACGGTTTTGATAAATTCGGACGATTTATGCAACGCGAGTCACCGAGCTGAACGAGAAAGAGAGAGAGAAAGAGAGAGAAACAGAGACATATCGTTCGTTCTGTTTAAATAGCTCGTTTATGGTCGTTGCCGGAGAAATGTGGGATTCCCGTTCGGATCCGTCGAATTTTCGGAAAATTATGAAAACTGGAAAATCACCGAAAGTTCCGCGAACGACCCGCAACCCGCCGAGCACTCGGCCGACTCTCGGGGATCGAAGTTGCTCAACTATCGATCGGATCGGTGTGTTGGCGCAGCGCATAATAGCGAGGGAAGTGTTCCGGGGCAAAGTAAACTGCAGTTGTGACAGGACCTTTACGTTCCTCAAGCTGAAAGCTATTCTATAAGTCGCAAACATAATAGACCACATACATAACAGAGTCATGCAACTTCAGCGTGGAAGCTATTCCTGCGGTACGACTTGCCGCAGGGGCTCTCAATCGACTCCATCTCCCTCTCCCTCTCTCTCCCTCTCTCTCTCTCTTTCTCTTACGCCAGCTCGGGAAAATTGAAATTCTCCCCGAAACTATCCTCCATCTTCTCCCATTTTATTCCTCATCTATTCTATTTATTTACTTCGCCCGACTTTTTATTTCTTCTTTTTACTACCGTATCCTTCTCTATTTCGCACGATGGAACACCTAAACCACCAATTACAGTACAATTATTTTGCAATTCTAATTTCTAATCTAATCTAGAGTATACTGTCACAACGTCGCGTTTGAGACATTAATTTTTGTAATAAATGCATCGACTGTACAAGGAAAGACGCCGAGGATACTTCTGCGATCGTTTCGCGAGCAGATCGAGAGCGTAATTTCGCAAAAATCGGATGAAAGGTGGCTTTATTCATGCAGCAGAGAGTCGACGAAACGAGGAGTTACAGAACGAATCTCCGCGGAAGTTTCCAATACAGCGACGAACTTTTAATAAGAAATATTATTGCTCTTTCGAAGAGGCACGATAAAACACAGGTTCGTCGGCGAACTAACCGAGGAATCGCTCGTCGCCGTCGTCTCTGCAAAATACGATTCCGTGGAAGACAGGCAGCGTTTCCCGGCGCTTTCCCAAGAAACAGAACCAAAGATCCACGGAGGAGTCTCTCGAACGGAACGATCGACGCACGGAAAGTTTCCCCGGCGAGCTAACGGCGCCGGATTCGAACGCGAAATATCATGCTCGTTTCCGAGAGTGGTTAACACGATTTAACAGGACAAAGCCCGCGTTAAATGCTGCATTAGAGCTTAACAGGCGCCGGGAACCACGGTTCCCCGCGCGCTGGCAAATCTCTTTGTTAATAATCTACCAGTTGCACAACACCGAGCCCAGTTATCGTGGGCGAAAAGTGAAATCGTGTCAATGCAACGGTGTTAGGCGATCGAATGCGACGAATTCCGTCGCTTTCCGATTCGCCTAACCCGGGATACCTTCTTCGAGACACCGTTCTCTTCTTCTCGATTTTCTTAAGGGTGTCTCCAACCATTGACCATCAGAATTATTAATACAGAAATCTACGACGATGAGACAGAAAATATTTGTAGAAATAAGTAGCATAATGCTAGTCAAATTTTTATGATTAATCCAGAACCTCTTGTGTAGATTTGTGTTTGGTGGCGCCATCTAACGTTACCGCCAGTATAACCTTCGATTCAAATGGTCTCGCATTCAAAGGGCTACAGTGATTAAGATAACAGTAAAGGGCTTAAGATAACAGCATCTTAAAGTAGAAGTTTCAAGCTTTAATTTGAAGAAAAGACCACCAATCTACGATGATTTTTAGCGGAGTTATCGTCGGTCAAAGTTGGCCATTTTTCATTCAAAATTGTGTTATGCTGCAATTCTTTGGAGCATCGCATATTTGTAGAATTATTAGATAACGCTATTGTACCTCGGCTCGAGCAAAATCCCATGCTCGGAGAATTAAATATCAATCTTGGAGAAGGAAATTGGCCGCCACTGTGTTTTGCTGATAAAGCAGCTCCGTCCCTTTCGTTTCGCGCAGATCGTGTTTCTTTCTCGAGGCACCCTCGCGTTTTTCCCTTTTCCAGAGGGTTCGCTGCGACACGACGAACCCGCACAAAGGAATGAATCATAAAAAAATCATTTTCTTTTTAGCGGGACAACGGCGTTCTAGTTTTTACGACGATCGACGCGATGCTCCGCGAGATACGAGCGCAGGATACACACCGAAATAGCAAATATCGAGTTGTCCGACGACCGTTCGCTTGCGTCGCCATAGAATATTAGATCGCCGCGAGAGAAAGAGAGAGAGAGAGAGAGAGAGAGAGAGAGAGAGAGAGAAGCATCATCGACGTTTTTACGTCGACAAGAAACTCGTTCGGCTAATTTATTCCGCTACCCCAAGCGTCGTCCAGATTTCGAAGTTTTATGGGTATAACTCTATTAAATTTCATCTCGTCTGTTCGCAAGGGCTGTTATTCCGTCAAGAAACCATTCGAGCAACGGGATCGCAGTAAAAAGCGTCCCCGGAGGATCGGCTTCGGATGGAATCTCCCCGGGAAATACGGGTTCTTACGGCGACACGTATATTTTTGCTCTGCGCGACAGTCCGCGACATTTACATAAACGTCTCTACTTTATAAGTTTATCCGCGAGAACACTAGTCCCGCCGTATTATCGGATTACCGAGCCGAGAGTCTTCATCGGGCAGGGGCCACCGCTAATTAACTCGGCCGTTTTCGAATCGTTGCGATCGCCAGCGGATTTCCATAGGTTTCTCGTTCCTTAATGCGTCTTCCAATTTTGTTTAGGATTCCGCACGCTTCTTCTCCGTGCTGTCCACGCATCCCATCGGGTTTCTTGGAATTTTAATAGCCATAACCGTATTTAATAAATCTGAAACATCGTGCAATAGCGGTGACAGCATCTGAACGAACGATATGCAAACGGGTCAGCAGACGCGAGGATAAATTACACCAAGACGTCCAGTCCTTTTTTAATCGGACAGGGTCGGTCGGAATTACGGTTGAATTATTCGAGGAATTTTGATTACAAAGCCATTCCAATTTAAATAATTACGAATTACGAATTGAAATTACGAATTGAAAACGATAAATTAATAGGCGATGATGCAAGAGAAAATACACGGAGGAAACAAAGAATGAGTGCACAGAATAAAAATACGATTACATTGTATTTCCATTACATTGCATCTCGATCGCATTGCACGCGAAATACACTCGCAATTAAACCAATTGGCAATCGAATTAACCGAAAGGTTCGTAATTGAAATACAATGTACAATGTAATTAAATTGCGGAATTGAAATACAATGTAATTAAATTGCGGAATTGAAGTACCAAGTAATTAAATTGTGAAATGGAAGTACAATGTGATTCAATTGCGAGATTGAATTCAAATGTAATGGAATTAGCACGTCTCTGGGACCAGAAAATATTGTAGAAACCATTTCAAACGATTCGAAACAATAAATGAACGCGTGAGGAATTGAATTAATATCGTGGCCAGCACGGTGGTGAAGAGAGAGAGAGAGAGAAAGAGAGAGTGAGTCAGGGGCAGAAAGTTGATTAGGCGAGCGAGTATCGCTGGTAGCAGGAACACCGACGCACTCTATCACGCGCCGATTAGATGGATTACGAGTGTCTCATGTTGTATTATGTAAAACACGGCCGATTGTTGGGCCTGGCCTATTATCACTGAACGGACGTGCTAGCTCGGTGAAAGGATCTGTCGGTAAAGCAGATGTCTGGGCTCTCTGGCTCGTAATTTTTCAAATGCTTTCAGGTTATTCTCGCCGGACGTTGATCGATGACGGGAACGCAGCCGCATAAAAGATTCACCCTGCCCGCCGCCCCCCGTCCCAGATCTCCGAGGTTCCAATAATGAAAAGGAATGTTTAAAGACTCTCTTCGGCCGACCATAAATTGCTAATGTTTTATTGCCGTAAACACTGTTCGTTCGTTCGTTCGTTCGTTCGTTTTCACGAGCGGCCTGCCAGAAGAGGAGGCGGGTTAAAGATCGCGCGGCAACGTTTCGGTAGCCGTCGACTACTTAGGCGACTTGGTTCATTCGTCGCGAGAACAATCGAACTAATTTATTCCGCTCGTTAACGTTTCGAGATCGAAAATCGCTGCGATTTCGCGCCAGCTGGCCGAAGATCGCCCCGAACGTTCTCGATCGTTTCCCGATCTTTTTTCTCGGGAATGCCTCGCCAGAACGTGTTCCAATCATCGATTAATCATTCGAGGAATCGTAATTGCAAGGTAATTGAATTACATTAATTACGAGTTACGACGCAATTAAATGAAAATTACGAATTGAAGAAGAACGAATGAATTATTGAAGGAATCGTAACCGCGAGACAATTAAATTATATTAATTGCGAATTACGACGTTATCGAATTAAAATGACGAAATTCTAGCCAATTAACTCGCATTGGTTATTAACTGCTCGAAGCATGCGACGATCGTTGACTGTTCCAAACATTTGTATTTCTCGGTGGAGATATTCTTAGCCATGTCTTTTTTAGACGCGGCGGATTTAGAAAAGAAGGAGTGCGTGGAAGAAGATGCGGAGTCCAGTGCGAAACGGTGCCATAAATTTTTGCCGAATGGAAAATTGGTCGGTCGGAGAACTCGGCCGAGAATGTCCGGCTCCGTGAAACGATAACTCGCTCGCTTATCCGATATCCCCTATTTATTCGGAGCGGCATGCGTTACTTTCACCTGGGAGGCAGGGGAAAAGATGCAAGCAGCTCGAGGAAGTGTACAAGGGATCACGTGCTTTCTTTGAAACGTAGAAATTCAGAGCGCGATCTCCCGGCTCGTTACCGCGCGGCGTTCCCTCGGCCACGCGAGCATAATTCCATAGAAAATACACGAGTTTGTTAAGCCCGCCGTTTCGCCCCGGACTCTCCACTGACAATTGATTAACGATCGAACCACGCGGCCGAACGGTACTCGACTCGCCGCGAATAAAATGTGAACAAGAACGAATGAGATTACACGTCCCATAAATTACGCCGAGCACAAAGACGTTTTTGCCGGGGACTTTCTGTCGAGTATGATTTTTACCAGCGGATACCATGCTTGCTAGCCTCCATTATCGTTTCGCGTTATTGAAATACTATTCGATGCGTCCATTCCGATACCTGCAACCCGATACAAGAGCTTCTCCGAATCCCTCTTCTTTTCCGATACGAACGCTTTGCTAGTTTCCTTTTAATTTCTTGCGCGAATAAACGTATCTTTCGAGTTTCCTCGTGGTTGGAATCTTTAAAAAGCGTGCTTTGATATCTTCTTCTCGGGTTGTCTCTTTCAAAAAATTCTACGAGCTAATAATGAATTATAATTACACTAAAAGCGTTGCTGCGATACAATATAATTAATAAAAAGAACAGCGACCGCGTTTCAAAAATCGGTTGTCCTTTGAACCGAAGATGCTCTTGATACTTCTAGCTCTGTATGGGGGAATCGCGCGATTACTATCCGCGTTAATAAAAAGGACATTTTTCGAGGCTCGATTCGTCCGAAGTGGCTAGGTAATCCCGAGATTTTTGCTGGCCTCTTGCTACCGACAGTCTAATAGACTCCGTTCAGCAATTACCAGAGCCAACACTTGCTGCTAACTATGTTGAGGCTGGTATTAGGACGCTAATTGCGTTCAGCGAGCGAGTTTCGCCGGCGAAATCCGCGAACGAAAATCCCTGTCAGTCGGCGGTTCGGCTCGGAGTCGGCGCGGAACGGCCGCATCGCCGCGTCGCGGCCTCTCCATCCATTCTGATCGCGGAATAAGGTTAAAGAAGAAGCGAAACAGTGGCTCCGACGGTTGACAGCGCCGATAAAATCTCACGGGAGCCGATCAGAGTGGGGAAGCCGCCGGCAAATTTATTACTCCGTTCGTGCGATCGCCTAACCAGACGTCATTCCCGCGCGAGCACTCCCGCCGACTGCTAATCTGCCGAGAAAACTGTCGAGCCTTATCATTTTCTCGCGGTTCGTTGTAATTGTCGTAGCCTATTTAGTTAATTCCATGTTAACAATATGGCACGCGACTGCAGCGTAAACTGCATCGGCCTTTCCGAATTCTTGCGATGCAAAAATTCATTTGCTCGGGACACTCCGTGTTTCGCCGTGTCTGCGAATGGGAACTGGCACGACTGTATGAAACGACCGGATAATTTCCGACGTTTATTTTTCTCGAAAACAGAGCAACGCGACGCGAGGCAATATAAGTTGTCGAACATTGTTCCGTCGTTACAGGAACGTGTAGAAACTTCAATAATACTCGAACTGCCGAAGTACACAGCGCGTTAACTCTCCATGGAAATCACGAGGAAGATACATAGAACAGGCTCGCGTGCATGTAGCCACGTGGAACGGCCGGTACACACGCGTCGAAAAGTGTGTGTCAGAGTTCCGCATTATTCGAGTTGTTTCGAAGAAATATTTGTCCGAGATAATCGCCCGAATGGGTTCTTTTCAGTCGAATTTTTATTCAATTCATTCGTTGTTTATTTGGTATTTATTCAAACAATTATTTCTTCGAATCACCCTGCGAATAATTCTTTATTCGAATAATTCGTTATTCAATATTTGACAGTAACGAAAACCAAAGAATCGGCTCGATGTCTCGATATTGGAAAATAATTTGTATTCGAATGGATTCTCGTTCGAAGAAAGTCGCGTATTTCTCTAGACAAATTTTTATGCGATCGGATACGTCTTCGATAGCGTCGAATAAAATTGTTATTCCTTTGTCTTTATCTCTCGCCGCGTTATCCGAATAAAATGTCGTTCAACTCTGTTACGTACACGTCCATTACCGCTCGGTACGTGATTTCCGCGACACATGGCTGCCGCGCCCATAAAACTCGCTTGATTCGCCGGTTAATATTTTCAAACGAGCCTCGCCGACCTCTCTGTTCGTTTGATTGTCCCACTCGTATTTTACGCGACCGTGTTTTTATTTAATTCGACGCTTCGAGCACACATGTCGCTCTAACGCGAGCGTTCCGACGATTACGGCCGGCCGCTATCGAAATTTAAAATTTGTCTTGCCAGTAGAGAGCGAAATTGTTTGCATCTCCTATCTTTTAAACAGAATTTCAGCATTCTATTTTCCATCCAGTTTGATTATCAAACACTCCATAACGGATGGGAAATTACCAGTTTCTTTCAACGTACTGTACAATAATTATTTTATTCATCTTATAAAGTGCATCACGGATTTTTATGCGAAATACAAATTGATAGCATTAATCGCAAGATACGGAAGCTGCATGGACGTTTCTTTCCTGATTAATTATTTTATTTAGTCGTTAATAATATCTTATAATGTTTTATCTTGTTACTTTATTTTGTCTTTTCCTTTCGCAAGGATTTTTTCCGTAAATAAACTCTAATGGAAAGGAACGAGGGAGAAGGGAATTTCGACGTAGACGTTTTAATTTTCCATGAAAACCTGCAGTCTGTTAATGAAAATTAAATTCGGCGGTTTATGCGCGACGTATTCTTGCTGCTCGATTTATTCAAAGGAAGTGCTGCAATGATCTATAAAATCTGCATTCTATTCAACGAAATCTACGTCCCGCGATAATTGAATAAAATCTGCGCTCGCATAAATACGATCCCGTCGAGGAACGAAAATATCCCGCGGTATTCGAGTACTTGTGGACGATATTGTACAGGCGCCATTAAAAGTTCGACAGGAATCGTCGATTTTCAGTGGAACTGGCAGACTGTAAATATCCGTGGAAGTTTCGAGCTCTTCCACGGGCAACTACAAATCGAACTATGCGGCAAAGTATCCTATTCTGTTTCGCCTAGACAGACTCTTCGGGGGGAGTCTTTGGCGTAATCGGCGGGAAATCCGCGACGTCGAAACGCAAACACTGCGACGAATTGTCCCGTCGTTTCAGAGATAATATTTTCCGCCCCTCTGTCGCGATCGTATCGTTTAATTGATTCAATCGACCGGCACGGCGTGACGTCGCTTTATAAATTGCATGTAACGCGAAAACGCTTTTCTTTCTCGTTCGGCCGAGCTGGTTCGAGCGAACTGGCTCTCTCGAGCGAGCTGGCACGAGCGAGTCGGAACGAGGTTAGCCGGGATTCGGAAAACGTTGAATATTGGACAGGAATAACAGGGAAGAGCGGAGGAACGTGTCCTTCGGTTATCTCGAAAATTCAATTAAAGCAACTGCCACGTTCAGTCCCGGTGAATATTTCATTTGTATTTAACGAAATGCTCGGCCGGATGCGAGCGCGGCGAACCCGCTCGAATCTTGCTCGATTAAATGTTTAATGAATACAATCGCCCTGAACGCGTGCTCCCCGTGTATATTAATAAGGCAAATGCACCGATACCTGCGCGTTTAAGATACAGACGAAGCAATAGGATATGATATCGTTATGCCGCGTAATTCCAATTATATTGATTGATATTGCAGTCGCGTGACAGACTGCACTACTTCGGTTTAAAAGTGCCAAGAATTTGTTAAACATTAGAAGGAACAGCTAATAATTAGGTTCGTATAATGGATTAAAAATTATTATCGAAATAAAAATTAAAAATGAAATAGAATTAATGAAACATTAACAGAGAAATAAAAGTAACGCAAGAGAAATCTTTCTGTTTTCCCTGTTGCGGACAAACTTTCGCCGGCCACTGTACTTCGATTCGCTCTTATCGCCGCACTTCTTTTATCTGTCTCTCAGAGATTATCCGTCTCCCAGCGGTGGCGATCGGAATTTTTCACCGCGGTAATTGTTAACGGAATTACGCCGATGAAAGACGTTGATCAAACGCACACAGCGTTATTATGAATTAATTGCGTTTCCGGTGCATCTGCCGCTTCGACAGATCCATTCCGAACGCATCTTGTTTGCTAATGGCAGTGACCAGGCATGAATTACCTGCCCATTATGATCTGCTAATCAGATCAATTTTAATTACGCGAGAAACACGGGCTGTGCTACATGAAAATCGTCACGGGGTCCATGACCCAAAGCGATATCCGACGCAGCCTCGCATAATCGCCTGCGTGTTCAGAGTTGAAGAAATTTTATTTGAAATGAAATTTTGTTTGTAGACAATTCAATTCTTTATTTGCGAATGATAATACAATTTTGTAATTCGTTGAAAACTCGTTAAAATAATTGGCATTTAGAAGCCGATGTTCATACAATATTTCATTTATTATTTTTACTTGCAGATTATATAATACTAGCTTCGAAATAAATCAAAATAAATGTAAACAATTTAGAAATTCTAAATCAATTGTAAATTCGGAATAAAATACGCCGAGGCGTGCTTTGACCATTCGGAAACATGTGTTCTTTATCTAAAAAGATCGAAGTTTCGCTCGGCTGAATTTTCCTTTTGTTCCGGCAGAAGAGTTTCGAGCGTATAGCGAGTCCATCCTGCACTTTTCGCGTATCTCGGATCGGTACGGGTTCGGAGCGACTGGTTAAGGCATTCGCAGGGTATTCTGGGATCTAATGCTCCGCAGGGGGTAGGTCGCTTCTGTATGCATGCCGAGCAGGGGTTGGTCCCGGGGGTGGCTCGCTATAGTAGTTGCTCGGAACCGATTTCGCAGGAGTTTCGGATCCTTAAAAGCGGAATTTGTAAACTCGCTTCTGACGACGGCCTCTCGATTCGTAATCTTTCTGTTAGGCTGATTCGTGAGCGCCTAAACGGTCGACAATGCCGCAGACAGAATCAGAGAATCAGCGAAACGAAGACACACGCGCATGGAGAGAGAGAGAGAGAGAGAGTGTGATAGAGGAGGGGTGAGGAGGGTGCGAATGCCCTCCGCCGGAAATTCGGTAATCGATAGCAGCTACGTGCTCGATTCGGTCGCACGGTCTCGAACTATCTGGTCAGAGTTAATTAATGTGATTAATGTCCAGTTAAGTTGACTCGTGTTTCCCGGAGCGGGAGCTCTCTTTACCGGCTGTTTTTTCCTAGGCTGTCGCTCGACGAAATCCTCGACGCGATCGCGACCGTTCAAGTGCTAATTAAAGGTTGCATAAACGAGCCGCGAACGTTTATTCCCGAGCCTTGATCAATAGCCATTTGCATTAACATAACGACGACGCGAAGAGGCGGTCCCGACGCGACAAGCCTCGCTAGAGATAGTTTATGATTTATGGCCACCCATAGAACACGAAAGCTACAGATCTTTGTGAACGGCACCGTATCGCGGCACGCTGTGTCGTCCCGTGAAAAATGACCGACGATCCTCTGTCTCTTTTCTTTCCACCCCTTTCCCTCTCTCTCTCACTATCTCTTTCTCTATCGGTTGTTCCCGGTGTATCGAATTTTAATTGGGAAAACTCCGCGAGAAAGCGAAGCAACTTTCGACGAAAATGAATTTCTCGACCTTCGTTTCCCAGAGAAATTTTTCTCCCTGCGACAACCCTTTGAAAGTTCGAAATGTTGCTTCGTCAGGTACACTGGTGGTGAACTTGACTTCCTTAAAATGCATTTCTTGTAAAACGAAATGATTTATTACTACGTAGCAGAAATGTTTCATTAATGAGATTCAATTGCATAGTAATTCGTAACGAAGTCACTTAGTATTTTGGAACTGTACTCTCACCGAATCACGTTGTAAATTCATTAAATGGAGATTTGACTTGCGGATTGTTCTAGAATAATTGAAACAATTATTTAAAAAATTCTATGATATAGTATTTCGAATAACAGGTTACCTTATTTCGTAATTACATATTTAAAAATGACGTGATAATTTTTCAAACAACGTTCTTTGATATTACTTTCTTCTGTATATTTAATATTTAAATATAAAATAAATATAAAATTCTTCAACAGACAATAAAATATTATTTCATCGCAGGACTATTTGAGAAATAATTCGAAACAGTATTGCCATAAAATGCGACGAGTCTCGTGATCGGAAATATCTCTTCTTCCCCGATCGGTTCTAACGTCAGCAGCTCGCAGTAAAATGGCGGGGAGCGTTTTCGAGCGTGTTCGGTGCGATCGTGCGTGCATTATCATGCGAAACGAAGTACCGAATTAGTTTTAATATCGCGCGGGGTTGGCGGAAGCTCGCGTAGAAGCGTCGCATCGATCGGTGGAGTCGCGGCCGAGCTTTTACCGTCGACTGTACAGCTTCGGAGTTCGCGGGGTGTTCTGGCAGCGTTGTCGCGCGGCCTGTACTTTGAAATAGAAATGATTAAAGTTTTAATAACTGGCACGCAAGCTTTGCTCGCGAGCAACATTGTCTTTGATTACGCCAGTAAAATAATCATGGACCTCTCTGGAGGCCGTTGCGTTCTCTCTCTTTCTCTCCCTCTCCCTCTCTTCCATTCTCTTTCTCTGTCTCTCTCGCGCGCACACTCGCTGAAAAAACAATGACTTTACTTTACAACCGGCAACGGAGTCACTGTATTTTTACGGTTATCGCCGTTATTGTTGGCGTCATTATTCCCTATCGGCGGAACGGTATTTAATGGAGTTATCGATTATTCAGACGTTAAAATTCCGCCGTCTCGTTCGGTCGCGAAATAAAACGAAATCACTGCTCTGCCCCTTCCTCCGACCTTCCCCCACTCCTCTGTTCTCGTTTCGAACAGAAACATCGATGAAACCCGGTTTCGAATAATTAATTATTCGCGGGATTCTCCTTTTCGATGTTTGTATTTCAAACGATCCGGCCGCCCGCTCGAACCCGATAGAACGGGATTATGCTTTTTATTAGGGATAGTGCGGGTATTACCGCGGGCGCGCCGATTACTGTGGCCTTTCGTGAAAGTAATTAAATCCAGCATTTTATAGTCTGTAATCTTGTAGACAATTTAAAGATATAGGTATGAACAGTTTATAGTATGCAATCTCGTGGACAATTTACAAATATACACACGAGCGTTTTATAGCACGCGATTTTCTAGATAATTTAAAAATATGAATATAAACCGTTTATGGTACGCGATCTTTTAGATAATTTAGAAACATAAGTATAAACATTTTATGGCACGCAATCTTCTGGGTTTTTTCAAAATATGGATATTTCATGCCATGTAATCTTTAAAAATATAAATATAGATACTTTATAGTATGCAATCTTGCGGAAAATTAAAAATTATAAGCACAGACATTTAATAGCATGCGATCTTCTATATAATTGAATAATATAACTAATAATGAGCAAATAACTGCAGGTTCGATTCATTTATTGCCTTTTGATATTCGAAAGCTTATGGGAACGTCGAGCTTCCTGCTGTACTCGTAATTAAATCATGCGGTTGAATTACAAAAATACCTTTCCAAGTATAATGAGAGTTTATCAGTGTATTATTAAATTCAGCCAAGAATAATTAATTTGTTTCAGTAATTTTCGTTTGATTTCGAACGATTCATATAATTTAGTACTTCTCAGTTCATTTCAAACATTTAATTTAATTCGACAATTTTCCGTTAAAATTCGCGAGCAATTCGAACAAAAATTCTTATTAATTTTTATTAATTTCAATTCCAATTTATTCAATAATTGTTCCGGCAAATTGTTACGACATTCGAGCGAACAACTAGAACGAAAAATTATTTGCAAATAATTATATAATAATAAATAAAACAAACTAAAGTTTCAATAAACTAGTTCTTTATATTGTCCGTGAAATAAAAATAATACAGTATTTGAAACGATCGAATTACTTGAAATAATTATTTGTTAACTTATTTCAAATAAAATGTGTCGAGACCTAATTCACATTCGTTCCATTTCTTTCCATTTTTGCGGTGTTACTATTTCTGTTTCCGGAAAATAGTCATGCTGTTGGATATTTCAAGGTTTGAGCTCGATAAAACGTTATTGAGAGAAAGGAGGGAGGGAGGGCGGCAGATTGAGAGGGGGAGGGAGAGAGAAAAGGGGAATAAAATACGGTTTTCTTGTATCTCAATTACGGCACGAACGAGTTCGTTTCTTTCCATTTCACTCTCCTTCTTCATCCTCCTCCTCCTCCTCTTCCTCCTCTTCGCTTCCTCATCAGTGTTGTTTTCTCTTCTCTTTTTCCGTTTCACTGAAATCCCTCGCGGATATCGCGCTTTATGTATGGCTCTTATCGTCGAGCGTACCTTCTTTATCGTTAATAGGAGCCGCGTTTTAATGCTTAATAACACCGTGGCGGGATTATTCTTAGAAGCTCGAAAACGCGCGGTTCGTGACCACGAACGAACGAACGAACGAACTAGGAAACGGCAACAAAATGCTGGCCGATTTTCCGTCGACGCACGCTCGATAATAAAAATAACATTCTGAACATTTCATTAATAATTTCTATTTGTTTAGAATAATTCCTATTCATTTATAATGATTTTTATCAGTTCGTAACTATTTTTGCCAAATCAAAATACTACGAGTAGCAAATTTGCAAGCGAAATCGGGCAAATAGCCCATCGCGAGAGGGAGAAACACTTGGCCAGGGTAAATAATACCGCGGGACAGCCCGGAAAGTATTTCGCGAAAATTGGTTAACGTTATCGCCGCAGAAATGTTGCATAATATACGACGCCGCTTGAAACTTTCGACCGTAATATCGTTCCGAAAGAAACCGCAGTCGGGAACAGAAAGTTGAAAATACCCTTACGAAGCTTGATTGCAATTAAAACTTGTAATTGTTATCTGTTTTCTAGAAAAATACTGCGGAACCGCGACGACAATCTTTTCCAATCAATTATTTCCGCATTCTCATGATTTCTAAGATAACAATTATATTTGTTTCTTTACTTTTTCTCTCTGCCTTTGCTAATGCTATAACCTATAACACATAATGATAACAATAATAATATATATATTTTTTATAATAATGATAATAGTAATAATAACAGTAATAGTATACATAATATAAATATAATATGCATGTAATATATGTTTTATTATATCTTGAAAATGATAAAGAAATATTTTAATTATTTTCGGGTGGCCTGTAGCCGAAACAATAAAAAATATAACAACGCGACGAATGCTAAAGAATAGAAAAGGGTTGTTCTAGGGTTAAATAGGACTTGAATATTCTTAGCGGCATTTCTCCCGAAAGCCACCCCGCGATTTTTCTCGCAGCTCCAAGGGATGAACGAGTCCCGAGTTTCACCGTTCGGTGTCCACTATTCTTTTGTTACAGGGACCAAATTGAATGAATTCCCCCGTCCACGGGCCGCGGAACTTGCTCGATAAAAGTGCCCGATAAATATGGATGCGCGACCGGCCGAATGATAAATTCAAATTCCGGCGGCGACCGGTCGCCGTTAAATCATTTTTCAGCCCGCGGATGCGCCGTCGAGCCTTATTTGGACTCAATTAGCTCGAACAATTATTATCGTTTCATTTGCGGAGACGCGGACGCCGCGAAAAATACGAATTTCGTGCCGGTTCGCGCACGGAGCCCGCTCTCCCGCTCGAATTTATTAAAACTCATTATTAACTCCGCCTCCTACGCCGCCCACCCCGCCCACAACCCGCCCAACTCCGCTTACGCGGAGAGCTCGCGACGCCCGCATCTCACGCGACCAAAACATCGCGTAACGCGTGCGTTATCCCCGCTGCGGCGCGTCCACGTTTCAACTTCAATTAGCTTCAAAAACTGTGGCGAGTTCGGATACATTTTTTACGGCACTATCGAATAAATAAACGACATGAAACGACAGCAACAAAACTTCTCGAAGTATAACAAGATCGTTAGTCAAGTTTGATAAACCAAACGTAGAGATATTTCCTTGAATAATTAAAAATATCGTGGAAGAAAGATGTATAATATAATATAATATAATATATATCATAATATAGCGTTCGAATAACGGGTTACTTATGCCGTAGAATTAAAAGGGTGAATTTTCTCTGTTTCGCACAAATTTGTTCAGCAAAGCGTTGAACAGTCTGCAAATCGTTCGTTGTATAAAAAAATGTTTCAAATGGGAGTTATGTGGTATTAAATTATTTCATCGCAATTCCAAAAATTTCGTACGCGAGTAGAAAAAAAAATATGATAAGTTTGTATTTGGAATGAAAATCACGGAACGGTATGCAATAGGGGATTTAAAATTCGTGGCTCGGTTAGGAATTATTCGAATTTAATAAAATATAATTGCGGTGTCCACCCACTCACCCCCACCCGTTGTTCTCGGTCGCCGGTGGGTAGGGACCGCGTGGGCGTGGCTTCGCGGACACTTGGCGTGTGTGCGCGTCACGGTTCGTTTTTAATTATAAAATATTATCCGTTTCGTAAATGCAATTTCATAAATGCACCGCCGTCTCTCCCTCCTCGGATCGATAACTCGAGTTTCTCCGACCCCTTCTCCCGCCGCCCGGTTACCCCGCCCCACCGCCACCCACTATACCGCCTAGCAGCCCTCTAGCTTTGTAATTATCTTTGAGTCCGATATATTTCAGCGGGACTCATTGAAATTTCATTTAAATAATCGCAAAACTTATTCAAAGCTTATTCAAATTCAACGGGACGAAATGGGCTCTTTAATTCACAGAGGCCGCGACAAGACCGAAAGTTCAACGACGGAGACCCGCCATCTGTGCTCTCGAACCCCGAAACGTTAGAAAGTAATTTAGCTGGATTTTTCGGGCGACTTCGGACCCCTTCCGAATTTGCGGAAGCGTTTTATGCCAACCGGCCCACCCTGGAGAAGAATCGCATAGGTCGGTTGACGATCAAAGAAACGCTTGCTTATTTTTATTTCGGGGTGAACTTTGTCCGAATAAATTCTGCAAACAATATTTTATTCGGAAAACATTTCGGGCGAATTGTCCGAATGTTTGGAATATTTCAATATTTAATAATTTATCGGCGGCGTACGTTATAATTGTACCTATAATTCTAGAATATAATAATTTTGTTCCCTTGATTGCACACGATGTAAATTGTAGCATAAATGGATTAGTAAAAATGAGAAGTGGAAATCGCAATTTTATTCGATCGTTAATTAAATTCCAGCAATTTATCAGGTAAAATATTTTCGCAAATCACGACGCGTATTCATTGGACGCAAAAGAATTCGCAAGTTGGAATATCTGTGAAATTTTCCGAATCGATTTCCCACGCACTGACGCAAATGAATCGGCGGAGGTCCATTATTTATTGGATAATGAAGACAATTATAACGAAAAAAGTGGAAAAACAGAGAACAGAAGCGATTCACGGTGATTCGAGTTTGTGTTTCCGTCAGAATAAATAATTGGAGCGGGCCGCGCCGACCACTTCATTAATTACTCTCGAATCTAATAATCCCGCCTCGCTCTTTCTCATCGTTGTCTGAATTTCATCTCCGCGAAAATAATTCGACAGATCGATCTATCGACGACCGAAACGGTACCGATCGATAGAATTAACGGATATGCATATCTCTATATAGGTATACAGTTTTTCAAGCACTTCCGTTAATCTGACAGAAAAGTTTATCGGTTTTCTGTCGGCTACAAATAAAATATTGTATTTAAAGAAGAGGTTACCTTTTTCAATAAAAAAATCGAGGTGGTTGAATAAAAAAAAAATGCTTAAAGAGAATGATGGTAACCTCGACATTGCATCGAATAAATAATTGTCGTTTTAAATTTAATATTTTACCGCGGGAAACCGATAGACGTTTGTTGGACACATTTTTTTGTCAAATTAGCGGAAGCGCTCGGAAAAATCTGCGCGAAATTGAAGGAAACACCCTGTACATGTGCATAGTCGTCGACCCAGGCCGCCGTGCTGTTTGCCCTTTTTCATTATTTTTAATCAGTCCCGCGATATTCGCTGGTACAAAATTCATATCCATCGAAAAACAAACAGACTGACAGTTCATCGGCTTCCGTAGTTAAAAGTCTGTCGGAAAATCCCCTATAGGACAGGCTTTTTTATTTTAGTATTCGATTCCTGGGGTGACGTGGATGACGTTCGAAATTAATAAAAAAATATCGTCGACTGAAAATAGTGGTCGGCGAATATGCTGCTTTTTTTTCTCCGTCCCTCTGTATTACTGTTATTATCATTCCGTTCGTTCGATTAAAAAGAGAGAACGCGGAAGAGCGATAGACGCAGGAAAATATATTGTGGACCGAAATCTAGATCAGACCAAAATGCGACCTTTGAGAAGACTTTTCAAGATTTTTATACGGTCTTTCGGCGAACGATAATATGTTTAATGGATAATAATTTTAAACCTTGAACGTAGAAACTCGGGATTATAACTCCAATTATTATAAAAAGGAATAGAATTGTCTAATTATCAAATGGGTCGCTTGGTGCATTCGTTTATGAAATCCAGATCGACGAGAAACGATTGCAAAAGTATGTACAGGGTGTCCCTTCTGAGACACTCTGTATATGAAAGAGAGTGGTTAATGGCAACAGAAGAAACTAGAATATCCACTGTAGAAGAGGCGAGGCGCAGCTATTAACCCGCTCCGGCTATAATTACTGTAATTAAATAACAAGAGAATAGGAACTATAGAATTGAGAGGAATTAAATACGTCCATATGGCGCTGTTAATGACACAGTTCCCGGGACTCGGCTATATATTCATTTCATTTATTGCGAAGCCTGCGTTCTAAATACATTCCAACAAATTTAGAAGCAACTATTTATTTGGCCACTCAATCAAATTATTTCGATTAATATATATAACAGTAATAAGTACTACTATTTACTACTACCGCTATTTGAAGGAACATCTATTTGCCAAATTTTCTATCAATGAGAAGATTTACTATCTATCATTTACGATTTACGATTTGATATTTTACTATACAGGATTTACTATTTACTATTTGGAAAATCTATTTGTTCTGGTCACAAAGCGTCACGAAGTGACCCGAATAAGGTGCTGCGGGACGTCAGTGGTAGCCGCGACCTCGTTCGAACTTTTCCAAGCGAATGTATGCTAGCTAGCGTTGAACCATAAATATTCGAAGCAACAGAAAATTTTCAGCCGGACCATAAACAGCCGGGCGAGAGCAAACGATCTCAAACAGAATTAAAACGCCGCGCCGCGTCGCTATTTGATTAAAACGTTTCGTTACAATCGGCCGAATTTCAGCCGGCATTTCCGAGAGTGCGCAGTTAACAAAAGCCGCAGCGCAATGAATTATGAAGTAACGGTTTGATAGTATCTAAAAGCTGCGCCCCGACGTTCGAATAATGAATTCCATCGGGCGTAGTTCTGCCGCTCACCGATCCAAATAGAAACATTATTTCGCGAAGCTGGGAACACGCGCGCGCGCGCGATGAAAAATTTACGGAGAGCGAATTTTGTTTTCCCGATTACGGCGAAACGAACTCGGAGCGAATTAAAGGGGACAATGCGTCGAGCTTCTGTTCCATTAACGTCCTGACACGCGTCGGATGCGTTTAATGCGCGTTCTCGCGGAACGCGTGCACCGTGGTGCGCCGTGGTGCACCGCGTGGACCGTCGATGCTAGATGAAATCGGATCGACCGGAAGAAAAGTCGGCTACGAGATCGATCCGAGACGAAGCGAACTCTTTAACGACCATAATAGGATTACGATCGAGTGCTTAGACCGTGCAGACGCGACTTGGGATCGTTTCAAGCAAAAATGAACCATTTACGTGACGTCACGCGTCGTCGAGATCTGCAAGTTACGCCAGCAGAGTGGATGTCCCAGTTTCTTCTTGAAGATACAGGAAATATAAGTATGAAAATTTATACAATAGATTTCTATATCAAAAATAATATAACATAGAAATACAGAAATATATTTTGTATATTTCTGTATCATAAATAATAGGGAACAGGAATAGACGAATGTCTATATTTTAAATAACAGAAAATAGAAATAGTGGTTTAAGACCGTGTCATAAGCTCGTCGACTCGCCTAACGCATCGGGGAGACAATGAGAGCCGCTGCAGCTTGGCTGTCTACCGGCTATCAAATATTTCGAAGGAATCGACATAATTCCGGGCGGCTCGATGCGGCGACACCGATGTTATTTCCTAATAAGCTGCTGGGCGTTTGCGAAACTCTGCGAGGCTGTTGTTTCGCAGCGGCAGCACGAAAATGCTTATTCTAATTTCATGGAAATTACCATCGGAAGTTTTGTCGAGAAATATGATGCACGGTTTTACTGTAATTGCGAGCGGCGCGCACCGCCGCGTGTGTGCGTGTGTGCGTGCCCGCACACGGAATAGGCTTTCTGGAACGTAATATATGTTGTATCGTTTGTAACGATAAGGGTTAATTAAGAAAGTGACTCGTAAATGCTCGGTTTCCAACGGAGAGAACAAACAGCCGGGGTTCTCCGCGCGCGCAAAACGAAAACCGCGCGCACCGCTATTTCATTCTACGGATTCTACCCCACCGCCGCGATTTTTCCCTTAATCGAGCACTGTTTCATCCTGCGCTCGGAACTGTGCTCAGTTTTGCATTATTCTTCTCGACCGATGAATTTCTTATGGCAGGAGAACGTTAATTTTCGACGGTTTTATCGGGTCGGACACGCTGTGCTCTCGCAGTGTTGGGCATCGATCGATTTCAATTTTTAATCCGACGCGGTAAATAGAGATTTATGAAAACGATTAAAAGCATTTTCATTGAAAATTCGGCGATTTTATTAATCGGTTGATGCCAAGGAAATATTAATGTTACTGAAATTAGTTATTATCGAGTAATATATTTTAAATAATATAATAATAAATGGAAATTATTTTCCTCGCGCAGGATTTTGTTAACAAGAAAGAAGCGGCGATTAATTTGAAATATGAAATTTTGGTGGTCGTTTGTAATTAATAAAATAATTAACACTTGTGTGTCTGAATCGTAAGAAGTCGACAAGAATGTTCTCTCGATAATTTTAATTAGCCCCCGGAACGTTATCAACGACTGCCACGTGACTCGTCCTCGATTCCAACGTAAAACTATATTTTTAATATCTTGTACCGCGTTATACACAGTTAATAATATTCGTAGCGAATGCGAAACGTGGAGCATCATCACTGACAAATTAATTTCGCCCGTTTTTGTTGGCCGTGGACGGCGACCGTGCAGAGAGAAAATGGTTGACTCTGATTGATTGAGTGACGTAAATGCAGGTCGTAATTTATATGCAACTGGAAATTTGTATGCAGCGCGTAGGCTGCTATGCATGCATTCACGAAACCTGTAAACTTTTCGGAAACGTTGTTGCGCGACGATAACAATACATTTTAAAAATCGTGCGTAATTATTTAAATTTAAAAAAATCAATTACAATACAAATTTATATTCAACTGTTGTTAATATTAATTTTATTCCCGTTTAAAATTAATTTAATGGATTACAAGTGGTCCATGGAATAAAATAAAATAAAAGGAAGAAAAATAAAATAAAATTCAATAAAATACAGTATAATAGAATAAAATATAATAAAACATTTAATATAACGAATTTAAAACAATAGTATTAAAAACATATCGATCGAATATTAATTTAAGCAGAGCCCCGAAGATCACGCAGAACAGAGTTTAAAGCAACGAAAAAGGGTCGCAGTCGGATAAAACAAATTCCGAGGCGATTAATTAAAATTAGCAGAAGAATCGAGTGGGTCGGTGTCCTTGACAAGGTGAACGTTCTTCCCTGGGTTTGTTTTCAAGTCGAAAAACCCGGCCGGGCGTAATGGAGCCGAGAAAAACGAAGAGCGGCGATATCGCGGGATCGATAGTGGTACGTTGTTAAATTATAAATTGTAATTGTGTCGGCGAAAGAAATTCATTCTCGGGGCCGGTCCCGATAAAGAAAGTGTCTCGCGCGTCGAGCGAGTTCCCGGGCTGTACATTATTCGCTGGTATTATTTAAAATTATCCCGTGATGAATCGTTATTATTCCGAGGACGAACTTTTAAGGCGCGCGACACTCTTTACCCGATGAGGAACGGACGACGACCGTGTTTTCCGGTCGAGTCGCACAGCGGGCTGTTTGCCGGATTTAGCCGGCCAAAATTATTTTGTTCTCATTTTACTTTACTATAACATGTATGACAATTTATTTATTATAGTTTATTTTGAAAGAGATCATCGTAAACTGATAAAGTTAATTATGAAAAATAAGATATGGAATGAATAAAATGTATTAAATGAAAACTTATTGTCCAGACGAACTCTGAAATCGACTTTTAGCCGACCAAATCCGGCGAATCGGCCACCGTGTGCTGTATGCACGCGACAACGTTGCAGAAACCCTTGCCGCGATTACCGGCGGAGCCTTATTAAGGCGGTTCATTAGCTCGAGCACCGACCGGGACAAATACATATATTTCATCGGATTTACAATTAGCAATAATGCGAGATGTACCAAAGGGTTAATTAATTAAGTACGTATCGATTGGCCGGAAGATAGTCTGCGTCGTGTAACACGAGCTTCCAGCCGGCACGAAATCAACGGGAATGGAAGGAGAGAACGGCGGGAAAGGGGCGGAGCAGTCAACCTGCTCGCAGACAGTGGTTCTCATTCCGCGCCGTCGGAATTTTCATTTCGACAAATTGCTCTGCCAAGGTAATTCCAATTTCTCCGCCGTTGCGTTTTTCGCGGGAATATCTCTTGGCGATTTCGTTGGAGGAAAATTTCGCCGAAATTGTTCCCGGATTTTCGCCGATTTAGTGGATTTTAAAGAGGCGAGAGTGGCATCGCGGAACGAGCTGAAACCCTTCGGAGATCGCGATAAGATAACAACTGCGGAGGAACACGACGACTCCATCCTTTTCTACCGTTCTCATGAGTACCGCCGTAAATTCCAAATAATAACGCATTGTACGGGCTTGGCGTGTTTTGTTTCTGAATAACCGCGCGCTACCCGGGCACCGGCGTTTGCATAATTCGATACCGAGAGCCCGGTTTTACATTGTATTTTAATTATCTTCATTACGTTACAGGCCGCATTAAATATTTCCACCGGTTGAAGTTTTCTGGCCGAATTAATATTAAAAAGGCGGCGGCGGCACGTAAAGTAATACGAACGCGCCGCCAACGAATAGACTTCCGTTTACATATGTGCACGCGGCGGTACATGTTTCCCCTCCCACTCGCCCCCCATTTCTCTATTTCTCTATTTTTCTCATTTTATCTATATTTCTCTCATTTTCTTCTCTATTTTTCTCTTTCTCCCTCTTTCTATACATTTTTCTATTTTTTTCTATTTTCTCTTTCTCTCTCTTCCTACATTTTCCTCTCTTTTTCTATATTTTTCTTTTTTTCTCTATTTTCGTCTTTTTCTCTATATTTCCTTTTTCCTCAGCCTTTTTTTATTTTCTCTCTCTCCCTCCCTCTCTCTCTCTCTCTACTTTTGACTTTTCCCCGCTCTTCCTCTACATTTCTCGACTTCTCTTTTAGCCGCGCCTTCTGCGCCTCGCTCGCGCAGCAGCAAACATATTTTAGCTTGGAAAAATGGATTTTTATCTCGTCCATGCATTTCATTCCGTTCGTTCGGCGTTGACGTTGAATTTTCGCCGGGACGAAAAACCACGGGCCGGTCTACGTGTGTCGGAGCGTTCTCGCGTGTGTATATCTTTTATGCGACATCCTATCAATAGGATTTCCATTAAGCAGCGCATGCAATGTTTGCGAAAATCAATATACGACTCGCGGCTCCATTTATGCAAATAATACCCGGCCGGATACATACGTAGACGCGCGGGTCACCTACGTGTGCATACGTAGGACGTACATATTCCGCGCAGCGGATTCAATTTTAGGAGCAGAAAGAACCAAATTAGTTTCGGTAGCAGACATAACCGGTTTCCTATAAAATTCGATTAATATGGACGCGTACGGGTCGACGCAGCCATCTTGTCTTCCACGGTTCCGGCAACGAGCCGACGGAGACAAAAGCTATTGTTAATTGTATCGTTTATCGTCGGAAAATATTGAAAGAATAACGTTGTTTAACATTTTTAAAACATTCGATTTTGATACACGCGTAATATATCGATACGTCGAGCAGAAACCGGTTTGTTAATTATGTTCAGTCGTCAAATAGGCTAACAATCGCTGGAAATTATTGTGTGCATAAATTAATTTAGCTCCGCTGTTCCACCGTGCGGGCAAATAATTACCTTTCACTATTCGGCGAAAAACTTTCGCGAAAGCTAAACGAATCCGCGCCGGTGCAGTCTATAAACCACTCGCAATTTCTGCCACATACTTTGAAGCATAATTTCCCAGAAACTTGACGAGAACCTACGAATCCGATTACTCAACAATTTCCGTAATGAAATACGTATCCGAGGGCGGAGCGAAAACTGCAGAAATTGTAGTAACAGGATCCAAACAGCAAATCTTTCCATCCTTAATAGTTCGTTTAATCGTTAATTCGAACTAATTGAATTTCCTAAATCGTTCTCACGAGAAACATCAGCTGCTGCTTTCCGTCGTAAAATCCGCAGTACGATTCAGTCAAGGTAAACGTCCCAGCAATTGGACGATTAACGAAAGAATTCCCGTTAGAAGCCAGTTATTAGTCTACTAAGAGTTATGTTTATATATAGATAAGTTTATCTAGAACGAGCTGGATCGTCTATTTTTCAAAATGCACGTGAAAATAAACGTTCCAGTTATTGGACACTTTAGTCCCAGTTACTGAACATGGTATTACACTAATTTCTTCTTCAATCGTTTGATCGAGAAGTAAATTGAAGAAATCGTAAACTGTAATTAATTCATTTAGGTTTACAGTTCATTCGTACGTCGAGCATACGAAGAAAATATCAGCTGCAAAGATATCATTTTTATCGAAAAGGAGAAAGATTAATATAATTTGAAGTGCAAATAAATACAAATTGTTATCAAAAATTAATGATAAGGATATTAATAATCTTCGTTAACGATAGATTTACCGAGTGATAATTGCAGCTGTTTTATGCTACTTTGTAAAAACAACGACGACACATTTATTCCGACTTAACACGCAGCCATTGAATAAATAACTCCTGAATTTAACGTATCTTTAGGAATGATCGTAGATTAACAAATTAGCGAGCCATCGTTTTAGCGGGATCCGCGAACCTGGCGTTAGAGTGTAATAATAATTAGAGTAAATAATTCGGAGCGATTGAACCGAATTCGAAGAAATGAAAATTTGCATCGCCTGGGTGCTAATTGTCGGCCGATTTCCCAGCGGTCCGCGCGAATTAGTCGACGACATATGTTTTCCGGTTAAGGCACGGCCGGGAGTGACGTTAACGAATGTAAATTTTCAACGGGACGAGAATGCGTGGTGTAACCGTGAGGTGAAAGTGAGCCGACAACGCGACAGAAGTCGACGATCGGTGACGGAATATCATCGTCATCTCTCGCCGCGGCTAAAGACGGCGAACGTGATCGGTGCGTGGCAAAAAATCGGTCGGTAATTGCACGATGACACCATCTTTATGCCATCTGCGCGTAACGAAAGTAAACCTGCATAGGAGCAAAAAATCATTCCGTTGTTAATCCACGTTCAAAGAGTACTTTGTATTATTTTCCATCCGTTGAAACGATTAAACGAGAAACGAATGAACTTCTTTAACATCGCAGCAGACAATTTCCATTTCGCATAAAACTCCACGGTCTATTAATTAGCAGAGAAGCCGGTGACTAACGCGTTAATACAGGCAACGATTCGCTTTATTAGATCTCGCTGCTATTACGAAAGCCCGGGAAATTCCTTTTCGTTTCATGGTCGATCTGGTTTCGAGCATTCCCTAGGAGGAGCTCCCGCGAGGATAATAAAACTCTACCTATGTTTATGAAATCTACGCGTTTCGCCGATTTATCGACGCGTTCGCGCGCGCGCGCACCTTTCAACACGCGGAATTTAATATGAAAGCGGTCGCACGCGCGCGCGCGGCGCTGCTCGCCACGCATTCCGAGCAACGTTTACTTTGAAAATGTTATTCATTTCGCAAATGCGTTCGAGCAACAATCTAAAAGGCATATAAAACACGATAAATGTGCGCGCACACGGAGGTCTGCCGCTTTGCTCATTTTGTATTCAAAATGATTCGCGCGGCGCGGAGAGTAGAAGAACCGAGAGAGTAACGGTGCCGGCCAAATGAAAATCCACCACTCTCGGTTATTGCTACATTTCAACAACGAGCCGCTGAATACGTCTGGCGATCGCGGAATATTTCCCTTTGTGCGGCCGACCGGTACGCCCCCGTAATTTTTATTCGATTCATTGTTGCCCCGCTCTCCCATTCCGGCGCCGATTTGTTTGAAAGATACAAATTGCCTATTAGGCACTCGCCGGACAACTGCATTTCGTTGACCCGTTTTCTTTCGATCGATCCGCGTTCCAGGCAACCTGTATCGTTGCTCGGAACGCGTTAACGCCGAATTATCCTCGGTTGTTCTCCTGCTCGCTAGATTGATTTTCATTTGTCACTGTGCCATGCATTAGACCCAGCACCTTTACCTAGACGAGACACCCGAGCACTCTAGATCTTTATGCATTTATCACAAGAATTTCTAAATCAGGTGCAAACTAATAGAGTGTATTAATAGTGTACTTTCTGTATAATTTACAGTCAAAAACTTAATAAATTGTTTAGGGTGCTATGAAAAGATTGAAATTATTTTCGTAGTATTTTTTTAAGAACTTTCATCTTAATTTTAACAAGCAAATAATTAATTGTCAGTTATAATCTAAAGTTCCTTATGCTCGAAAGTAAACTAAACCACCCCATTGGCTACAGTACCCTACTTGCTGGTAACCTGTGACCCTGATGCGACTTTAAACACAGAAACAACGTAACCTTTCCAATTTCGGGATAAGATTTGAGACTATTTTATTCGTTAGTTTGCAAAAAAACTAGTTACTAGATCGTGAATCGGGGGTGCCGGGGAATCCCCTCGGTACACCGACGTAGCAGCAAAGTGTTGCCAACCGAAACGAGCGAACCGGTTTATTCCCTTTTAAGGGTCGTTAAAATTCAGTGGAATGAATTCTTAAGTTCGTCGTTATCCGCGGAACAGCTCGTTAATAAAAATACGGGGAAGCAGAGCCGAGAGTCGAAGGTCTTCTTTATCGACTGTCGACGCGTGTTCCCAGTTTATCGAGCGAGCCAGGCTGGTTGATAATGAACGCCGAAGACCCACGCCACCGTGCCACTTTCCTCGAATATAAATGTCGATACCGCGGGGGTGGTTGTCCGAACGCGTTGGTATATCGGCTTTCCTCGCGGACTGATTCCAGTAGAAAGCCACGTTAACGCGTTCATCTGCGACGTTAATAACTAGAATACCGAACGCGAGCATTCGACGATGATAAATGGTGTCTTCCGATGCTTGCTCTCTGGCGAATCCCCAGAAACGCAAACACATTTCCAAGCTGCTTTTCTCCACAATCGCGTTTTCTTTTACTAAATTTTACCTGCTACCGGACTGCCAATCTCCTGTATTTCTCACGAAAATGAATCGATGGAATTCGACAATTTAAATAAACTTATTAGAAAAAGAAACGATTTTCTATTTATATTAAAATGCGTAGATATTAAATCCTTGTCTTGAGAAAATTTATATAATTCGAGAAGAATATCTCGCAGCTGAGAAATCGAAATATTGGTCAATCATTTTCTTATTTTTCATATATTAATACTTGGAACCGTCTCCATAAAATATATAAAATAAAGCGAAGGAAAGTGAAACTAGAAAGGCACCAGTTAAGGATACTGAAAAATGGAAAAGATGAGATTGAAGAGAACAAATAAATGATGGCTTAAGAAACTAATTAAAAAGAGAAGAAGCGAGCGAACGCGTTCGTCTCGTTTGAAGAATAATCGGAGATTATTCTCCGCAGCCGGCGAAAGCGGTTCCGCGAGCTCGCACAATTCCGCGAGCAAGTTGTAATCGAATGGAGGTTTTTGGGGAGGCCGGGAACGTGTTTTGCGACGAGCAGATTCAAATTGAAATCCGCCGAGGGAAAGCAGCGACATCCGTTTAGCGTGTCACGCGTCGAAAATATTTCACACTTTGCGAAGTTCTGATGTCTCGGGAACCGCATTACGAGCGAAGTATCTTGAAAACTTCCAAAGTTCGGCATTGTGCGGCCGGCCTCGAATTTTTCCCAAGAAAACGTCCCTAGACAACGACGCAACTTCGGCCGTGCAATCGTCGTGTACAGGGTGAGCCATTTAAATCGTTTGTCCTTAACAATGGAATGCGATACCTTTTATTAAAGAATCTTGTCCAGCATCTGTTAGTAGGAGCTTTAGTTTTTGTAATATACTTAAAATAACATATAAATTAATAATAAATTAAATTAATCATTAGACCGCGTTGCGGGCGAAATATGTTCTTTGTTCCGTGGCGGATTCGGCGAAAGAAATTTGCATCGCGAATTTGATTCGTCGCGGCTCCGTTTCCGCGCAGTCTTCAATTAATCGGTGATTCGAAGAAAGAGGTTCGTGCGCGGCCGACTACTATCTCGATAGTCGTGTGTCACAGTACACTCTGCTCTCGCCGGCTATCGGATACCGATAATGAAAATTTAAAGGGGTCTTCCACGCTTTCGTTTCTCCCCCGGCCTCGCTCTCGCTCTCGCTTTGTGTTAATACGAGACGGGGTTCGCGCGGCACCCCGGATTATCGCGAACCCTCTTACGCAACCGGTTCACCTCGCGAAATCCGAACATCGCGCGATAATTAAAAACCGCGCGAATCGCTCGAGATAGGGAGCGGCTCGAGCTGATTAACGCTCGAACGGCGGACCTTTTCACAAAAATATCGCGCAGAATCGTTTAGCATTTTTTTAACCACTTTCTCTCGAGCTATATTTATTTAGAACTTTTTATAAGAGAATCTTATTCTAACAAACATTATCTGACGTTTCGATAATTAATTCCATTAATCAACGAGCGACGATTACATTCGCGAATCGATTAATTCAATCGTTCGACGATTACATTCACCGATCGATTAATTCAGTCGTCGACAGTCGTTCGCATCGATCACGTTATATTCGATCGGATGAGAAATATCAATCGATCGATGCGTAATGCTGGCTGATCGACGGAAGCCGCGGTTTGTTTCCAGTTTGCGAAATAACGTAGACATCATCGTCGCCGTCGCCGTCGTCGACGGAAGTTCAGAAATCGGATTTCAAACCCGGCGGAACCGTATTATCCGGCTGAATTACGTAATCGAGTTATCGCTGAAAATAACTATTTACACGTCTCGCGTGCGCCCCATCGAATATCCCATTACCATGTCCCAACAAGCCTATTCCACTCTCGGTTCGTTCCGCTTGTACCGCCCGGCATATTGTACGCGCGTCTTGTTTCTAATTACAATTTCATTCCCGCTCTCTTCACCCTTCCGCGCGCCGCACATTGTTCCCGCGTTCACTTTATTCGATCCCGCTGCCTTCCTGTTGTTTAACACGCGGTATTGCAACAACGGACCGGTCAAAATCAAGAAGGAATTATGAAGATTGATCATTCGGGTCGCATTGTAGAATCGTTGCATATTGTTCTCCGTTGAAAACACGTGTTTTTAACGGACAGGTGAACGTCGTTAACCCGCCGAATTTCTTTACGTTATTTAAAAATGAATCGACTGCGATATAAAATTAATATGATCGTTACAGGTATAATTAATATGATTAGCGATTCCTTTTTACGACAAATTGTGTTAATTGTTTTAAATTTTAACAGAAAGAAGTCTACAGAAATGTTTTTACGTTATTAAGCTTTTTACAAAATATATTAAATTTTATAACGTGATATTAATTTCTGAAATGAACGTTACCGATTTATTTTAATTATAAATATTACAATTAATTTGGATGTATGAATTTAATATAGAAATTCATTTGCAGAGATCCAAGAACATGCGAAAAATGTAAAAGTTGTATATGAGCATAATGATTTCAGTTGGAGAATGTTTTCCACCCCTTTCGGGCATTTTCTGGGCTGTAGTCTGCGCGAGAACAAATTGCATTTTTCTGCGAGAAGAGCAATGACCGTCGGAGAGCATAAATAATTACGCAACTCTCTCTCAGTATATTAAAATGTAACCTTATTATGTTATATTGTACCGAGTGTTTTAAATAAATTTTGCATATCTTCCGCACACATCCCGCATAAATATCGATTTTGCATCTATTATGCATACTTTGACACGGAAAATTTCCATAAACATCCGCGGTCCGCTAATTAATATCATAAATATTAACTTTCCGGTTTCGCAAACGAAGCGTACGAGGAAGTGGCGCCCTTAAAAAATTCGAGATGAACGAGCTCGCGACGGAACGCGCAGCATCCGCGTTCACCTATGGATTCTCATCGGCCAATTCGCTCCAATATCCGAGCAAATCATTTTTTAATCCGCGTTAATTATATCTAAAATATCTAGGTCGGGTTTATTAAAAGCGCTCGCTCGCTCCAGCTCGCTCCAGCTCGCTCCTGCTCGCTCCTGCTCGCTCCTGCGCGCCGCATTTATTCCGCGGAGTTACATCTACCTCGTTTACTTGCTAATTAATTTATGTTTTTCTTCTCGCTTTTTCCGCTCGCCGTTCTACAACCGTGTGCCGTTCTGCGCGAGCTCGTTTTCTATTACGAGTCGCTGTCTAATAAACTCCGCGAAACTGCGAAACTCTGATCAATTAGAAATTCCTATAGAAATCGTACAGTGAGAAACTCTGTTGGCACACCTCTCGTAATTCAACTCTTTTGAATTATTTTGAGAGCTTAGAGAAACTCGTTTACCGTGTCTAATGTAATTTTCGCAATAATTGCGGATGATTAATAGCTTCACTCGCGTCAATCTTAATTTTTACATGTCTACCATTATTACGGTTCATTATAATTCTAAATTTTATTTCCCGTGCGAATAGTTTCTTTAAATATTTTGTATAAAATTATACATTTAAAAAATTTTAAAAGATACATATTTTGAAAATTATGAGAACCTTGTAGAGAAAATTTTACAGGTCGGTCTATAGTCGTCTTTAATAAATCTTGCTTAATAGTGTTTCCATGTTTACCCGAACAAGCCGCGGAAAGATTGAAGCACGCGTTGGATTAAAAATTGTTAACACGTAGGCCGGTCTTATTACTTGTCAGCATGTATGAATTTAAACGAAGCAGAATCTGTTAATTTCGAGCAGCATCAACGAAGCGGAGCAATTATTTCCTAGACTCGAATAGATAATGAAACCGTAGATAACGAATACCGCGATACACGCGCGTACCACCGGTGTATCCCCGGCGATTTTTACAATGTAAAAACAAGTAATTGCAGCGGCGCGCCGACGCGGCAAGTAGGACAGAATGATCAATAAGCAAAATGAATGGGATTCGTTCGATGCACTTACAGCATCGCTCGGAATAATTTTCCATCCGTCGTCCTCTCTCCCTCTCTCTCGCTCTCTCTCTCTCTCTTTTTATTTTCTGGGAAAATGCCGGTGCAACGTCGGAAGCGCCTCGTCCCGGACAGACCGGGATGAAATACAAAATCGGAATGATTCATTATTTCCTCGGCGAAGACGACACGTACAACACGCTCGTCGAGTTTCCTTCTAATTATAGCGGCGATTCAATGGCCGGCCTTTTTCCCGCGCACTTCCGTCTGCGCAGAGACACCTCCTGCACCGTAATTAAATGTATTATTATTCGACGGTATTAGTTGTTGCAATTCCGAGCGGTATCGCCGAGATGGAATCAGAGAGACAGAGAGAGATTGCATCGCAGAGTTGGACGCGTTTTATTCCACCAACAATTTCGTTCGAATAATTCTTCGTTGGAACAATTGATACGATATATTATTATTCGAAGAAATTCGGAGAAATTCTCGGAGCGATTATATTCGAAGAATTTGGCAATTCGGATGAAAGTTTAAATAAAGGCCGAAATTGATACGAAATGTGATTCGAATAATGTGGAACGCTCGGAGCGCTGGCAACAATTTGTAATTCAGTGGACGATCTAATAACGCGGCGAACTGTCGAATAATCCACGGTAATTTAATAGTAATGACTGGTGCATCCACCGGTCTAATAGGAACGTATTTACTATAGCGTAATGGCGTCCCGGCCATAACAGATTTAACGGGTTTATAGTCGTGACGAGAGCGCAAGACGCGATATAATTATACCATTAATAAAGGATAATATTTACATTCTGTTTAATGCAGTCGGGCTTTTAATGCGGGAAATACGATCTGCCGTTCGACAGCAACGATCGGTGAATTAATCTATAAATACGTGATTCCGCGTAAACAACCGCGGCCTAGTAATAATATCGCATCAATTTCTGCGCCGTTGTTGCAAGAAATCGCGCGTCCACCGATTCACAGGCGGCGAGCGCATCGGCGAGCGCATCGGCGAGCGCATCGGCGAACCAGAAAAATTCGATCGGGAGAAATTAATGGCCGCACGAGCCGGTGATTATTTCAGGTGGCCGGCACCCGTGGACGTTGTCGCTGCTCGCTTTATCGACTAATTTAGCCGGCTCGCATTAACCATTCTGTCGGACATCGAATCACCCGGGGGCCCACTTTACCGTTTTATATTGATTTCTAAATTTATGGTAATAACGTTGGCTTTTGCTTTTTCCGTTTCATTATTTTAATTGAAGCGCTCGCGTTTGTTTTCTGTGACTAAGCTCGATGATATTTTTAGGATCGATGCTCTTTACTTTTTAGAATCAATTTTTCATTCGGAGCTAAAAACAGTTTATTATAATTTTAAAGGGATGTTGACTGTGTAAATTGTATTCGATTGATTTTATCGTTGATGGAAGCAATTTTTATTCGACCGAATAGTTGTGTAAACAGCTGAAGGCACATTCGTTTAATGTTGTATATACACGTCGACGACGCCCATTTAATTCTATTCGCTCCGCTCTCGATAGAACGAACTTTTATGCCCGACGATTGCATCAGCAAAGCGAGCAGATTAATTTCAATAACGTCCATTTCATTTTCTCTTATACGTCCGTTGACGAGCCTAATTACCGTGCTGCAATTTTTTAACGGATACCTCATTCGACCGACCACTGCTTTAAATAAGCAAAGTCATTAATTTAATATTCCGATCATGTCGACGTCTATTTAATGTTTTCCTATCTGGCTGTCAGTAGGAGCAGCTCGCGTCCAACAGTTTTAGAAATCGATATTTTTGCTTCGTTAAAGTATTTTTGCGATCGGAAGCCATTCGTTTTCGATTGGAAATATTTCATTTAAAAATTTGATTATTACTTGCAAATGTATTAGCTTGCAAATTTAATTTTTAATTTGTTACTTATGAGAGTAACGAATACGAAATTTGTTGCAATATGAATACGGAATTTGTAACAATATGAATGTGAAATTTATCAGAAATATGAAACTGTTCGTAATACGAAAATGAATTTTTGAATAAGAAATTAATTTGCTCGCGAGTGAAGTAAAAATCGCGTAAAAATAAAGTATCGATCGAAGAATGATACAACAATTAACGGGGAAACGATGGCCATCGGCGTGCGCCGCAGTCGACAGAGACGATTATTATTCCGCGGGTCTAATCATTCGAAATTTATCGAGACGAAAATGTAGTAACCGTTTTGACGATTAGTAGGATGAATTAACGATGGAGCAAGAATACGAGAAACGCATATCGAATGCAGAGCAACGTGTAAAGTGTAAAGCGATCCGGTCGACGAAGGAGGCCGTAGATTGGAGTAAATTCAGTTTATTACTCCACGAGTAAGCAAGAGACAAGGGAAGCGAGTAGTTTATTGAGAATTACTGTGATAAATAAGGCGGGGGCAACCAGTGGAAGAGGTTACGCCGAAGGGTGGGGAATGGCAACGCGAGGAGAACGATCTCCGCACTCCATGCATACTGCTCGTAATGTGCACCGTATGCGGCCACGTTCACATGCACGCTGCGGCTCTATCCGCACGCGTTTACGCGTGTTCGAAGCGCAAACGGCTGCACGCACACCAATACACACTCTCTAGTATCTCTCCCTCCCTTTCCAATCACTCCTTCTCTCACTCCCCCCCTCTCTCTCTCTCTCTCTCTCGTACCCTTTACACGAGGCCGTGTTTATACGACGCACTGTTCACAAGTGCACGTGCCGAGAATTCAGTCTCGTGTGCACACATGAAACAACGTACTCGGTGTCTCGATAATTATGGACTCGACGGCGATCGAGTTGAATCATTTTACAGTGTACGTGAACAGATGTATCGAGTGAGTTATTTTACAGTATAGTAGCCTCAGAGAAAATCGATTTTTGAAATGACAAATAGTATAAATATAGATATCTGTATCTTCCCATTCGTTACACTGAATGTGGTAAATAAACTTTTTTCGGAACAGTAGTTGCATATGGATGTTACATAATTAAATATGCCTGAAGTTTACTTGCCGAATCCTGTATCGCGTGAGAAGGTAGGAATATTTATAGTCCATTTACTAATTCAATAATCTATGCAATATAGTGCAAGTATAAAAATTGTGGAGGACATATTTATGTTTCTAAACGTGTTTACATTTTGCTATTTTATTTACCATTAAATTCGCAGTTTAGTTGCATTGAAAAGTGCACGTGATTCGAGGGTACAGAATTGAATGCTACACCCTATGCATGGACTAGTTTGTTGCCGGCGGTAGAGCCAGCAAAGGGGTGATTCTTCATGAAGAAATAAGTCGAAAATTCGTTGGGAGCGCGTGCATCGAATAGACTCAGGGTGAAAACGCGGCTAGTCTGGTCATTAAGCTCCGTTTCCACTTATTGTAACATCCGTCTGGAGGATGAATCTTCGAAATTGAATTTCGGTAAGTCAGGTACTCCTGAATCATCGGCGTAAATCAGATTCGGCGGTTCTCCCCGTATTTTTCGAGTCGAATATCGATATTTAATATAATATACATATCGATATATTTTTACATTAATATATATATTGATGATATCGATATCATTTTATATTAATATATATAAATATATATTAATAATATCGACATATTTTTGTATTAATACATATTAATAATACCGACGTATTTTTATATTTATATGTATTAATAATAGGAATATATTGACAGTAGATATCGACTCACTCGGGCCGGGCCAGATGTTCCTCGACGGCGAGTAATCGCGAGCCACCCGGTACGTGGACCGTGCGCAAGAACTTTGAAAGCAGTAGCGCTATTGAATTTGTCTCGACGTCAGCTACATGATCTAACAATATATAGTCTCATTTGAAAGGGAAGAATTACCCTCGAAGTCGGACGTGTTCAATATTTTATTAACCGGGACGGACCTGCGCTCTCTATAATTTCTGAGCAACAAAGTTATTCGAGCGCCACGCAACATCCACATTCATTTTTATTTCACGCAGAGTGACGTTTCGCCGCGCCGTTGTATCCAGGTCAGGCTTAATGGCCGCCAACCGGAGCCTCGACTTTAACACTAATCTGCAGAGTGCCGGGCGGGCATATAAATAGGGAAAATTCCTGTACAAAATTCACCGCGATTTGCGTCAGCGTGTGTCGAAGAACGCGTGCGCACTCGCAAGCCTCTCGCGTGGATAATAAACGCTGAACGCATCGTTCTAACAAATCGGATGCCAGACTAATTTTATTGGAGTGCTTCGGAACATTTTCCGGACGGGAGAGTCTCGCGGGTAAATTTCAAAACAAGATACTTCTTCCACGTTCGCAGTATCTTGATTCTTTATCATTTTTATATTCCATATGACATTTGTTGTCACACGAACGCGAACTATCTTTGTAAAATGGATACAGTTTCTGTGATATCGATAATGAAAATTGTTGCTGGTACAATACACATCGGACAACTTTCTAAATTGATTCTAATATTTCGTTTAGACAGCGAGTGAATGGCGCAGCGATCATGGTCGCGGGCGGGCAAAGAAACGCGCGATATAAACGAGCCGAGGTTCGGTAATAATTATCCGGGGATAACCATGTAATAGTAATATCGGCGTAGCTGGGCGGATATTAAAATAGCCGATAGTATGCATAGCTTTCGATTCAGAAGTGAACTATAACTCGGCTCCGTTCGCAGAATCAGCCCGTAGAGGGTGGGTGGAGAGAGCGGAGGGGAGGGTCGGGGGCGTGTATGCGCATAGACGCGATGGCCAAAGCTCGCTGCAGCACTGTCACACAAATATGACACCGGGATCGAACGGAATTCAATACTGGTTTGAAATTTGTAATCAGATTGACGGCGAATTTCCGACGAATCGTGACAACATCATCTACATACATATATGAAGAGGCTGCGGAGCGAAAGCGAGAAAGAGAGAGACAGAGAGTGGGAGAGAGAGCGAGAGAGAGCCAGCGAAATTCGAATGACAGATGCAAATGTAATCCCAGCTTACGTTCCGTATATTATTTCACTTTATGAGGACAGTCTGCCTGCGTCCCTGCCATGTGTGCGTACGCGCGCGCGCGCGCGTTTGTCTCTCCGCGAATCAAGTGGCAGCGCGCGCACGCGCACGGCCCATTATTTGCTACAGTAATTTTGCTACAATGCACTTTTCAGCGTTCCTATGGCGCCGTATCGGAAACCGATAAGATTGGAATTATGAGTTGCAATATTGACCCCTGAGCCAATATCAACGGTACAGCCGGTGATATTTTTGATAAACTTCTAAACGCGTTAAAAGACCGTCGCGGAGAGAAGCCGCCGTAAAAATCCGAATCGGTTTCGGAAAATTGCAGGGTCCGGGGCCGGAGGGGTGGTGGAACACGATTTATTTCGGGGCGAGGTAATAACGACGAAATTTCCAAGATGGCCGGACCGTGATAGAATAACAGCGAGTGGATCCATCGAAATTCAATAGATTCCGAGGACGCGGAATGTAAATTTAATTGCGGAATCGAAGGAAACGTTCCGGCCACGTTGACATAGTTATCGGGAGACTCTGGTGTGCTAGGATCGCTCCTGTGTACACACTGTTCTATGTTCTAGCAAAATTCGGAACTGTTCGATCCTTGTATTTGTGCAATTAATAATACAGTTAATAACAGTCGATAGCAGTACAATTGATAACGGTTAATAATATTACGAATTTAATGAAAATGATAAAATTGTGTTTTATATAATCAACTATCTCGGAAACAATTTCTACTTTGCGCAAGGTTTTTGGAATCGATTTTTGAGCAGTTTATGAGGTCAAATAGACCACAGCGCGTCGCTCCGATTTCTCGATGTTTTTCTGCTTCAGCACCTCCTTAGGGGAATCGTCAGGAATTATGGGGACACCGGTGTCCCACGCCGTTGACTATGCTCGGGAATTCTCGCGGGTTCGGTCCGGGCCATTTATAAAACGGGCCCGGTTTCTATTTCCCACGAAAAATCTCGGCGCACGAATTCTTCGCGGCCCTTTCCCTTTTCTGCGACATCTTCCTCTCTCTCTCTCTTTCTCTCAGCGTCATTCCAAAAGGCGACAAAGTAAGTGAATAGAGTGTGACCTATCTGAATACATACATGGTGACCCATTTAAATCGATCCAGTCGAATATATATTATATATTATACAGGGTGCGTAGAAAATAATATATACAAAGAGAAAATATTATTTTCTTCGCAGTCTATTTAATATGTTCTAATAATATAACATACCTACACCTATGCAATTATAATATATAATAGATTATGTACGTTAGTCAGTCTACACCTCGCTCGACCATATATCCATCGATGAATATTTAATACATTAATTTCGATAGTTACCAAACAGCATATTCAGTAGTTATTTAATGAAACAGTTATTGAGTTATATTGGAATCGATAATTAAACAGCTGCATTAGTTGGCAACGAAATAAACGGGCCGAGCGAGAGCTGTAATAATCGCGAATAATAATAATAATAATAATATTATTTATTATTTAACCCGGGAATAACTATGCCGGAGGCGGAAAGCCGCGTACCGGGTTAATTACTATTCATGCCGGAATGTTTATCGGGAATAATGGTAATTAGTTTCGCCTCGTTAAAAATTCGCATAAATCGCGGGATACATTGGAAACGTATGATACGGTTTATTTTATTCGCGGGAGATACTTGCATCGGAAATTATGCTACGAAAATCGGGGGGGTCGCAGACCGATGAATAATATCGGCCTGCAATCTGACAGCGAGCAAACACGCCGCCGAGATCCTCGGCGAAACGTCGAAGCCTATTAACAATTCGAATTAATTACGTTCGATCGGTTATGAAATTATATGGACCGTAATGATAGGTAATATTATGCTAATAATTGTGTGCGCGATGCTTATGCAATTCGCTGACGGTGATGATCTCGCAAGCCGCGTCGCGATGCGCCCGTTTATTCATATTCTGCGCGAGACAGGAATAAACTGCGCGCGGACCGGGCAGATCGAAGAGCGCGCGCGCTCGTTCACGCGCGAATGCGCTAATCAACGCCACCGGGGACAGAATTCACCTCGTCGCCGACAAATCCGTTCGCCGGACCGAAGAAGACACCGCCGAAAAATCTATCGCTCCCTGTCGAACCGCGAATCGTTTGCAAACTGTTGCACGCCGCAGATATCTAATTCAAATTCTATCGCGAGTACCAAATTCAATTGCGAATCCTAAATTCGGTACGAAATCTAATTGCGGGTCGATCGAAAATTCCGTTTCTTAAATTCAATTTTCGAGCTTCAGTTCTGACGTATATCTTAACGAATCGAAGATTTTGTGCTTTTATATACATAATTGTCATTTAAATTTTCGAATTAACATTTTCATTTAGTTTTCGATTTGTCGTATCATTTTAATTCGATTCTCGAGTGTTAAATCGAGGTGTTGATACTGCTACCGGAATTTTGTAATCGCCGCTGCTTTTCTCGAAGAAACCTGACCGAACAAAGAAATCCAGTGACGCGTCGCGTCCCGTGATCATCCGTTTCGCGTGTCCCGTCTAGATCATTCTCCTTTTGCGTGCGGTATAATTAGACGATGTTTATTCGGGTTTTCGTCGACTGTTTCGGCGCGAAGTGAGTCAAAGGGAATTTGTTTTCGGCAATTCGGTGCGTCGTCGCTTGAATAAATTAAAATGAAACACGTGCCCCTCGTCGTCTTTCTTCTGTTTTTGTACTAATCTCGAGAAAGATTTACCGTTTCCCCGACAAAAGTATCTAGTTTGTTTACGGTTAAAATATATGCAGCTCGCCGGAGCTTAGCGAAACTGTTTTGGCAACGGATCAATTGAAAAATGAAGATAAAACGGAGACGTTGCGGTCTCTGTTTCCTTGTCGCATCTAGAAATAGATGCTATAGATCAATTGGAAGGGTTCGCAGCGACGTGGACGCCGCTCCACTTTTTTCCACAATTTTTCAAATATCAATGCTACTCGGCGAGACCCCTTCGAATAAAAAGAACCTAGCTCTGACGCGGTATTAAAAATATTCAATTGAATAAATAGGTATAAAGGGTGAAATTGGGGTATATAATTTATATTTGCAACGTAACAGTTTGATTACACTATACACAATTATTAAAACAATATTAGAAAATTAAACGTTTTTATAAAAAATATTATTATACATCTTTAGTATTAGGATTTTAAGTTTAATAAAACTATGGAGCTTCAAGCTTCAATACAATGTATACAAATGGATATAAATATAATATAATATAATAATACAGTATAATAATAATAATAAAAATAATAATAATTTTCTAATATTATTCTAACGTATGCGTACGTAGTTGAATAGAAATGTTAAATCGGAGATTGAAACGATACAGCTCTATCTGCAACGAATGCAGCAAAAGCCGCAGTGCATCGACAAATTGTCGAATTCTGTTGGTGGATCGCCGACGGTGGGATTACGTTCGAAAGAAGTTGAAACGGGAGCGACGGTGTTTTGGCAGCGAATCAATTAAAAGCGAGCGGACACCGTTCGATTCGCACACCGGTATGGTTTCCGGGACGAGGGGGGGCCTCCTGTTCGTTTAGTGACTGTCAAAAACGTGAGTCATTCCGCAATGGGGAGCCGGTCCGCAATGGAACGCGACTCGTTCCGCATTAATTATCGTCCGAGAAATCTGCGGCCGCAGGTATTCGTAGAGAAGGGCCCGGGGTATTTCTGTTTCAGGTGAAGAGGACAACGCAGAAGAGGGGCGAAAGAAACGCATTCGAGGCATGTAATCCGTTTATATTCCCCGTGAGTGGTCCCCCTCCTCCTCCTCCTCCTCCTCCGCGCCTCCCTCTCTGTCCCTGTTACACGAGGCCGAATTCGACCGTCCATACGCTGTTGTCATTTTTATTTCGTTATTTTTATTTTGCCGCTTCTGCTTCGCTATTTTTGTTTCGCGATTTTTATTTCGCTAGTTTTATTTCCCTGTTTTCGTTTCGCTACTTTTATTTTCCTAGTTTTATCTCGCTATTTTTATTTCGCTAGTTTTATTTCCCTACTCCTATTTTCCTAGTTTTACCCCGCTATTTTACTGGTTTTATCTCACTATTTCCATTTTGCTAGCTTTCATCTGCTAGCTTTCATTTGCTAGCTTTCGTCTGCTAGTTTTATTAGCCTTCTTGTTGTTACATAAAAATTAGTCCGAGCATAAATGTTACAAATGGCTGGAAAATAACGTGACGGGCAACGGGTGTCGATGATGCGAAGGGGCCAATAATGGTATCGATGACGTCCTGAAGATTATTATCGGTCATCGTTTAATGGTTTCAGCGAAACAGTGATTTTCGTTGTTTCCACGCACCGAAATGTTTGGGCCGGTGCCACTCGAAGATTAATTGACGCAATTATTCGGACAGTCCGCTGCCAAAGCGAGCCGCGGCTCACGAGCGCTGCCAAAATGTTTCTCGAAACTGGAGTTCCTCGTTTTCCGATAGCTAGTCAGCGACGATTTGTCGAGGCTCGTTTCGTCCTCGTTTTCAATTTTGGAACGTATCAGCACGCTCGCGCGAAAACAGATAAGGTAAAACTGCCAATTATGGAACGCGCACGCGAGTGCAACCTCTTTCCCACAACGAAGTTGCAACCAAAGGATTTATTCAAAGTATTATAAAATTTTGTAAAGAACAATATCGAAAAATATGGGCAGAACTTTTTCTTTTAATTCTGTTATTTCTGCAGCTATTATTACCGTTTCGAGGAAGGATCAGAACCGAACAGCGTTTCTTAATAGGTGCTTCTACCTTGGCCGCGCCGCGTCGATTCGGTATTCTCGCATCGATACAAGGCGAAGTTGTGTCTCGAAAAGTTCCGACAGGACAAAGAATAACACCGG
This sequence comes from Augochlorella aurata, assembly GCA_028455555.1. NCBI lineage: Eukaryota > Metazoa > Arthropoda > Insecta > Hymenoptera > Halictidae > Augochlorella > Augochlorella aurata. The sequence continues at coordinate 3,192,777 of CM052155.1, read as the reverse complement.
AGAGGAAGTCGCGGCTGATACCTGGCGGAAGTTCCGCTCTCCGGAGTTCAATTAACGAGCTCCTTAACGTTTCCCGTTCGTATTTTATTTCGCGTTCTATTTGATCTTCGCGGAACTCCCACGCGCAACGATCCCAGCAAACGTTCGACGACAAACGTGGACGAAGAAAAACGTGGACGAAGAAAAACGAGACGCGGAGACATTAGCGAGAACGAAGTCCCGAGAACTCGCTTCTGAAATTCGAAAACGACTCGCGCATTTAGACTTAAGCGCGTGCTCGATGCGCGCGTTGCATTTAACGACGCGTTACGCCGCAATCGCGCGTTAGTTTGTCAAAAAACAGAGCCGCGTAATCGATGCCAGGATTTCTGGGGGCTGCGACCCCACCGGGCGTCGCGTGGGGTTGATCTTTTCACGGGATTTCCCATCGGCGAGTAGTTCCGCCTCGCGCGACGTCGACCTGCTCCGCGGCCGCGATTTCATATTCCAACGAAGGAAAGTATTTTGCATAATTTATTTTACTGCAACTTCTTTCCGACTTGCCTCTCTGTTTCTCCCGCTCCCCGCGCCCCTCCCCGCGCCCCTCGAACTCCCATAAGCCGGCCCCGTTTCAGACTCTCGCGGCAGAGCCACGCCCCCATTTTCGAAAACCCGTCTCGCAGTCTCCGGCGTTACGTCCGATTCCGAATTGCATGTATCAAAACTATCAGGATCGATCGATCGGCTCTCTGCCACCCCTTCTGCCTCTCCTCTGTATGGAGGACCGCGTCTCTCGTTTCTATGAATTATTAATATCCGAATCGGCGAGTACATATTTCCGCGATGAGTTATTACTTCTCGCCGTGAGCGAAAGGAGGCGGTCGGTGGGCGGGGCCGGAGCAATCGGGTCGCGCTGCGTTAATCAATGTCAGAAAATAAAGGCATTTTCGTTTTTTCGTCGCCGAGTTGACCAGCACTTTTTCGCCCTCGATTTCCTGTTATTGCTATTTTTATTTATCGCTTGTTTTATCTTCCGTCGTACCTTTTTATTCGATCGCTTATTTCATCTCCCATTGCACCATTCCGATTTTTAATTTCATTTTCACATTGATCAATTCCAAGAAATATTTTTTCTCACATCAACGAATATCCTTTCAAGTACAAAGAAACACTGTATTTAATTCGTGGTATATACAAACGTATTTAATGTTAAAACATATTCTTGGATTAAGGTTCGATTTGTTCGGTGTATTTTTCGGAAATGTGCGGTTGCAGGAGCTTCCGTAGCGTGGTGATCAGGCACGCGTGACACGAATACCGGGATCACTTTCAAATGAAACAACTATTCAATGTCCGCCGGTGGAGGAAGAACTCCAGAAGCTCGTCAATGAGATCGATAACGAGGTACAAATACGCTGGCAAAGTGTTCAGAAATAGTCCATTACTAATTGGTACAGCGACGACTCTTTTAGCTCCCGGAGACACGGAGCATTTAATTTCCAAGAATGTAACCGTTTATAATTGCTTAACTTTGTTTGTTCAACGACGAGAGGAAGATAGGGAGAAATAGAGAGGAGAAAGAGGAGAGAACAGGAGAGAGAGAAGTTCTCTTAAATCGCAAATTGACTCGAAAGTTTCAGCGAGCAGTGCTCTTGCCTCGACGTCGAACGACGGCTGCCAATTAACGCGGGATTAACGAAAGATTGTTAGCCACAATGGCGGTAATTAATGTCGCCGCGCTGGCCAAGACACTCTCTCGATAATCCCGGTGTATCTTTCCCAATTAATTTTGTAGTCCCTGCACACCGGCAATCAGTGTCCCGGTGTTCTCGATAACGTGACCGGCCGATCGTTGCCACGCGATCCGCGCGCGCGAATTATGAACGAGCGGACGTGATCGATGGACATATGCGATCGACGCGGAAGAAGTCTCGTATCTTTCGTCGGATCCAACAGGCTTTCGTCATTCTATTTCCAGAGAAATCGGCGCTTTGATCTTCCAGTGGGAAGAATAAATCGATCGATCGAGGCGCCTATCTCGTTCACAGATCGACAATGAAGTGGCCGAAATAAAGATAACTTTATCTCGTTCTTGTGATATAATAGAACAAACGACAAATGGGTTACGACGCGTTTCGCGTAACATATTCGTCTCTTGTTATTAGCAGGTTATTCACAATACATGTAATTATTTAAATAATATAATTCTTATCGATACGATTATTACATCAGTGTGTTAGGCAAACTTGGAAATTGTCTGCGAATAGTTACCATACATGCGATTAGGCGATGATTTATTACAAAGGGAGTTTCATATTTATAATATTTATAATATTTATAATATTTAGTCGATCTTTTACATTTTTATATCGACAAGTATACAGTTAAATAACAGCTCTGTTTAAAAAATTCTCTCGCGCTTCTCAAAAATCTGAGAAACGCGATTCACAAGCCCGAATATATTCCCTTGAATTAGCAATGAGATTTCCTATGAATGGTAGCATTTCCTATCAGCATCGAAGGAAGCGCAACGACGCAGTCTCGAAATGTTGGCGCTCGCCGTGAATTCAGACTGCAGAAGAAGGTAAAAAGATGAGAAAGCATTCCGAGTCACCGGCAAAGATTCATTCACGGCGGACAGATGCGACGCAGCTGTTTAAAGAAGTCGAAGCAAACATGGAACGCGGGTTCGTTGACGAACACGCCGATGAGTAAGATAACGAGCGCATAATAAGCATATTAATAGTCGAGGCTTCGTTCTCGCGGTGCAGAGGGGGTTCGTTCGTTCGTTCGTGCGTCCTCCTCCGTTTCGCCGCGCCGCGCCGCGTCGCCTTTGTTCCCGAATAAATTCGCAAACATCTGCGCTCGAAATTTGTCGGTGTGCAAGGAATTCGGGGGAATAAATAGAAACGCTCAGGAATCTCGTTCGAACGCTACAGGCCGATTCACAAAGCGCGTATTGCGCAAACAAACTTCTCGGCGCGCTTCGATTTCCGATGCTGTTCGTCGCGTCGCGTCGGATTCAATCGTTCTCTCGAAGAAATCAAATCTTTGGCATAATTTCCATTCAAAGACCACACGGTTGGAATTGCTAGAATTTTATTCGAGAATTATTTGGAATACGTTCTTCCGGTTGGATATTATTCGGAAATAAATTCTCCGGATAAATGGAATGAAATTCTATTCGACATTTCATTCGAAATCTCACTCTTTATATATTTATCGAAATGATACGAGAAAGTTTTTTCTGCATAATTTTGGTTTATTTAATCGATTTATTCGAAATATTCCTTGAATAAAATATCGAATAAAATTGAATCCGTAGAACGCATTCGAAACATTCCCCGACTAAAACTGTATATTTGTAGGATTTGTTATTAATAATTACAAGATTTGACTAACGTTGTAGAACATTTACGGCTGTGTAATTGTACTCTGCACTGTAAAAGGAATTTAATCTCGAAATTGGGATGAAAGATGGTGGTCGCAGATGGAGAAGAAGAAAATATGCGGAGCTCGATGACTGCACTCCCGGGGAGGAGCGACAACGTAATTCATCCATTCGAGACCCGGCGAACGTCCGTAAGAAAAACAGGGAACTTTTCCGGCGGTGGCACGTGTTGTAAACTTCGCACCGCATAAAAGCATGCAAATTACGGCTCGCGTGTACGTGCACGGCATAAACCACGCCGAGCACACTTTATTTTCCCGTTTAGCCGACTTCATTCCACCCTGATCAGTTCCGTCAGTTCCTCGTTCTCCCAGCGCCTAGACAATCTGCCGGGCTTTGTTCTACGACGTGTCAACAAATTAAGCGAACGGATAGACGCCTAATTTAACGATCATTGCCACTCGGATGCTGCGAACTTGTTCGCTGCTGAGGACAGACTAGCGACACTAGGTTATGGTGCTTGCTCGTTGAGCTCGGGCAATCCATAGATTTTTCAATTGTCATAGATTTTTACATTCTAATAGATTTTTTAAGAAGCTACGTTATACTAGAATCTCGTTAGAATCGGCGTTGCACGCTCGGAAAGGTTTCCCTCCGCGTCGCGTTTATTCGTTGGCCTCGGAATCGATGTAAATTTAATCGTGCGCTCTCCTGCAAGTCTCGCATATATTTAGCACCGCGACAATGCGGTCCTCCGACACGTGGTTCGAGCGATCTAATTGCGCTTTCATAGCAATTTCCGGGTAATAATCTGCCGGGTCCGGCAGCAATTTCTAATAATCCGGCAAGTAGTTTTCAATTCCCAAGTCAGCCGCGAATAATTCATCGGCGCAGTTTGTTTCGATAATTCGATCGAGAATCGATGGTCCCGCGGTCCGTTCGCAAATTAGTTTCCATATCGGCGATATTAGGTCCCCAGTCTGCGCTCCCGTTGACGGAACGCATAAACTGCGATTAAAGCGGCGCTCGGCGCTCGGTGTCCCCCGATACACAACCGCATCCGGTTCTCGTTGGCTCGCCAAGCAGTTTGTCACCAACGGGTCGTGCAAAGATCCGCCAATTTGGCAAACAAACCGGAGTTGTTCCGAATAAGTCACCGTGTTCCGTTCATCGCTCTGGCAATCTTGTTCGACTGTTTTACTTTAATCCGGACGCGCGATACTATTATATTTAGACGCGGCTCGCCGGCTATAGCTACTTACCGGCCAGCTGCGAGAGCGAGCCGTGGAAGCTTAAACTGTGCCGTACCTGGAACAAACGGGAACGAGATCGTTAGTCGATGGTCCAAGCAGACGCTTCGTACTTAATTAATAATTTATCTGTTCGAAGCCGGAGACGGCCATTATACTAATTATTCGAGGAATGTTTCGAATAACAATTGTATCGAGTACAACACCTCGATTTCAAATAATAAGACTCACATACAAAATTACAAAGATAATAAATTATAAATTTAATATAATAGTTTACTGAAAATGTTACTAGGAATCTGACAAAAATATTTCTCGAATATTTAGATACAAATATGCTATAAATATTATTTATACGACGGTATTAAGTAACAAATTTTTAGGTAGCTGCAAGAAGAAAATATAAAAAAAATACAAGATGATTGTTACATTAAAAATACATGTTTCAAATTCTAAGGATACTTGTAGAGCCTCCGTTAAGAACTGTTAGGGTGGTTGAACTTCGAAACGCAGTGGCGTGAAACTAGTTTTTGGCGGCGAGATGTAATCGAAACAGGATTCTGTCGTCTTGTTCCGGTTCGATCGAGCAACTTGAATTCCTGTCCCGAGATTCGTTGGAAGCAGTCCGACGACAAGCGAGGCTTCGTCGGGATTAGTTTCGGACCGAAGGGTTAATTCGATCGTCCGTTTCTCGAAACAGAGTTCGAGGGTGTTGAAAACCCGCGCCGAAAGAAGCCGTGATTGCGGGAGACGGAGAGAGCAGGAAGACGGAGAGAGAGGGAGAGAGAGAGAGTCTCTCCCTGCCTGCCTCTCTCTTCCAAACGAAAGGGGCGGCCGCTGAAGTGGTGTGTCCGCTTGCTATTTCAGTACGGCAGCGCGTGCTCTCGTTTGAGGTCACGTTTGATATTCTAATTGACTTGTTTTACATATTAAAGGACATTCGGCCGATGGGAGAGGAACTTTAATTACGTCGCTGACTCGTATTGCGCCTCGAGGACGCTGCTCGAGCCGGCTTTTCTTCCTCCCGCCCTGCGCGTTCTCCCCCGATTTAACTCTCTTTCGAGACGACACCGCTGCGAAATCACTCTCCGCAACAATTGGAGCAATTCTGTACTAATCGTTAACATTCTTACCAAGACGTTCTTACCAAGAACACGTCGATTTTTCGGTTAAAATCGACGGAGTTCTCCTCGAAATAATTCGACAATAATTGCAAATCTCGACATCGAACCGAAACGATCGTTTCACAATTTCTCCGACACCTTTGAAATCCGATCCGTCTCGAACGACGCGACGATCAACGATAAATCAGCAGTTAAAAGAATCGCGAGACCACGCCGATTTTCTCGGACCGCGTTCGCCGGGCGTGAAGCAAGCAAAATCGTTTTTTGATTTCGCTCGACGGATCTCCGGAACGAGGTATAAATCTTCTTCTACGAGAAACAGACTTCGCCTTCGATTCGGCCCTTCTGAATAAGGGAACGCGCGAGATCCTCGGAGAAGGGATGATTCAATTGGAGTTCAAAGGCTGCCTTCAAAATACTCGACACGGCCAGAGCGTAGAGCTTGTATTATTTAGCCGGCGATTGGCCCGACGAAAATAGTCCATCGCGTCCTTCCGAGAGCAGACTCGCTCGACGATTCCCATCATTAACGAGAAACGCTATTTAGCTGACGACAAAATTGCATGGATCTCTTTACACCAAACAAAAGTACAGTGGACACTTATCCAGACATTAATTATGGTATCCAGATGTTCTGTTATCTAATCATTGCAATGTTCGGAAACATTCCTGTCTACTAGAAACTCGATTCAAATTATAAGATGGTAGAATGTCCTGGTTCCTTGTTTTAATCTTTAATTATACAAAGTGTCCTGAGGACGCTTTTTTAATGCCAACTAGCTTATCTTAAAGCAGACACTTTTAGCTTCAATTTGAGCCTAATAAAGCCAAGATCGGTCCACGAGAACACAACTAAAATTGCTCTGAACTGTCCCAGCCGGGTCGAGCCACCAAGCTTCGAGTCAATGTTTCGATTCAAAAAATCATAAAAAATTCAGAGGAGATGCTCTGTTAATCCCAGGAAGCCTATCTTAAAGCAGATACTTTTA
>CM052155.1:3156168-3185944 GCA_028455555.1 Augochlorella aurata | reverse complement strand
ATGTTTCGATTCTAAAAATCATAAAAAATTCAGAGGCGATGCCCTGTGAATCCCAGGAAGCCTATCTTAAAGCAGACACTTTTAGCTTGAATTTGAGCATAATAGAGCCAAGATCGGTCCACGACAACACAACTAAAATCGCCCTGAACTGTCCCAGCCGGGTCGAGGCACCAAGCTTCGAGTCAATGTTTCGATTCTAAAAATCATAAAAAATTCGGAGGCGATGCTCTGTTAATCCGAGCTAGCTCATCTTAAAGAAGAAACTTTCGGCTTCAATTTGAGCGTAATAGCGTCAAAAATGGTTCACGTGAACACAATTTAAAATCGGTAGATATGCCGAGAAAGAGGGAGAGAGAGAAATTTTGTTGCAAACGGAATACGGAATTGCAGCCGTCTTTATCCTATAACATAGTTCGTTATGTAGTAGATAATATAGCTGTTTGATGTATTAATCCGCTGGCAATACTGTAAGGGTCCGTCAGAGTGCCCTAGTGAGTCGTCGGGCTTGCCAACTGCTGCTCACGGTTATTTTCAGATAATTGCATTTTAAAGTTTAATCGCGTTGCCTCCGTCAACGTACGTATGTATGCGTGTTTCGGAAGCTCTCGCGATGCTCGAGAAGAGTATTATTACCATTCTTGTAAATTTTTCTACTCTGGCGTTATTTACAAATTCTTCTATTTATTCGAAGAACTTATCGAATTATCAATCGCGGTGGGCACATTATTTCAGACTATAAACAGGGACGAAGCTCTAGAAAAATGGTCAAAGAATGAAGAAATAACGACACCTGCTAACAAGAAAAGAAACGCGAGATGATCCTATGATCGCATGGGTTGCCGTATGTTCTCCGGGAGGCGTCGCGACGCCGCGAATAAAAGTGGCAAGGGGTCGCAAAGTGGGCGAAGCGGAGTGGGAGGGTGCGGCGTCGAAAAGGAGAAGAGAGGGATTCGCGTGGGTGGGAAATACAAGGCGAAATGGGCAAACAAACAGGAGACAAACACGTCGTGTGTGCACGGCCGCGGACAGAATTGAATCTCGGAATGTATTCCATAAATAAATAAAAGACTTTCGAGCGGTGACAACGGGGCCGCGGAGGGAGACGGACGATGCCGGAAACGGAGGGTCGGGGGTAAACACCGTCGCAGAGAGGAGGGGTGGCGGGAGTTTACAGAGTAGTTACGCATTGTGGCCCGGGCACGTCGCGTCGCGTTGCTTTCGCTCTCTGTGTCTGTGCGCACGTGCTCCGGTCGAGGCGCGCACGCGCGCTCGCGTTTACACCGCGAGCACCGGCGTTCTGTGAATGAGTGCGTGGGTGTGCAGGTGCATAGTACGCGGCGCTGCAGCGTCGCACAGACAGAACGGACCGGCGCATAGAGGGGTTTCGTTTACACGTCGAACATAAGCCGCTCCGCTGCTCCCTCTTCACCCCGCGGTGACAACCCTTCGAAATAAGTATTCGGCCAGGGGCATCGAATAGATTTAAGAAAACGAGATCATTATTGCGAGAACGCTGCGACAAGAATAGAATGGTCTTGGCAACTTTTAGAGCGCAACGCGTAATTAATGTTTTATTTTCTTGGAAAACACAGCGAGCGAAGAGAACGTTGCCGGGGAAAAGCGTGGTCTCCTACGACGTGTTGAACTGATAATCTATTTGCTTTTTATTTTCTTGGAATCGGTTCGGACAATTTTCTATATAACGGAATCACGTATGCTTCATTATTCCTGTTCCGAGGAGCATGACTTTTCATTCTTCGATAAGATCCGACAGTTTGGAAAACGTAGCGAATCCTGAGGGAGGCGTCTTTGAAAGTTATTTTCATGGAGTTCGTTCTCCGGAGCATCAATTTGATTCTGGAACGAACTCGGCCGCCGATCTTCGATACCGTCGCGCCATATTTTCCGAATCAAATTCGCCGAATTGTGTTCCCGTATCGATATTACCGATTTATCGTTGCCGTTCGAGCAACTTTAAAAGTAGCTTCGAAATATTATTTTCTGATCGTTGCTCTCTCTCCCTCTCTCTCTCTCTTTCTGTAGCTGCGAGTTCTCGCAGCTAACAGCTCGCGGAGAAGTTCTACCGATCTCTCTCGAAGCGATTCGAACGGGGTTGCGCCAATATCTCAGGGGTCGCGAGTATAAGTTATACGTGGATACGCATGTGTATAGATGTGTCGGGTGCGCTCGCAAACAGCGAACTTCCGGAATTTTCTGCGGGCTCCCCTTTCCCCCCTCGATGCGACCTCCTATTGAGTCGCTTGTACACAGATGCGCCGGGATGTTCCTTCTTAACGAAAGTTGCACGGAAATATTTATCTTTTCCCGGGAAACTTGTTACGGAAAGGAGGAAGAACGCGATGCTCTCGCCAGCAAATAGACGAAGAATGAATTTGTTAACGGAACTGCGCCGGGATCGCTGCGATTCGCTAGATTCGACGGAAACCGTCGCCGATCTAGACGCTCGGACGTTCGTAATACATTCCATTTATTTATTCGATGGCATCGCGAATCCATCCGGCAAATATCACGAAAATGTAATTGTTCGGAAACGCGAGAGTAAGCTATCCGGTTTAAAGCGGTCGAAGGTCCGTCTGGATCGCAGCGGACGTTTTACGGTGGCCATAGAGCCGGGACCGAGGCAGAATGTGTATATCTCCGGCAATTTCAACTTCTTTATTCGTCGAGTGAAATAACTGGGAGCCGCGGGAAAATTCTTACGAGCAGAGTAAAATCTCGTGCTTTACCGTGGAGGTAAATTAAACGTTCGCCTCCCCGCGAATATTATTTGCTATAGTTCGCGGAAAGTTCCCGAACGGCGCCCGGCCAATAAGCCGGCCCGAAAAATCCTGTCGGGCGAAGGGCGGGCCGGGCCGGGCCGGTACATCGATCGAGATATAAATTTCAATCGAATACTTTCCGCGGCGTTGCCTTCGGACCTCGTCCGCGCGGAACTTTCGCCGCGGACTGTACGTTTACAGCCTCGGCTCCCAGGCTGCAACGGCGTTTCACAATTTCAAATAATAACACGGGCAAACTTTTTATTAACCTAATAACAGTAAGAAGAAAAGGGAAGTGGACTATAAAGAGCAGGGCTGCAGGCGGACATGGAAACCTTCGTAATTACGGTGCTGAACCGAACTATTGGCACATCGAGATTATCGCCGTAAATACGATACACTGATTATCTTTCCGCCTTGATGAGCCATTGTTAGACATCCACCTCGGGTACCGCAATACGCGCTCGCGATACCACGCGTCCGTAAAACAATCATTACGGGAGAACTGCCATGCACCGGACACTTTTCTTTAGCACAGAATTATCGAAAAACTAAACTAAAATATTTTATTACTCGTGCATAATATATTTCTTTTTCGAGAATAATCATTCAGGCCACGAGGGGCCCGCCTAAATTGAAACGTTTCTCGTCCGAAATAATAATCTTTCCTCGTTCGGATCGTGAAATTAGAACAACGTTGCTCCGGCTGAAAAGGGGAAAATAAAAAGGACGATCTTTCCGGCGAACAAAGCCGCAGAAACTGGAATAAATTCGCATCGACGCGACGACGTTAACAAACACCGTTCTGGCAGCTGGAAATCTGTGCTCGAAATTTTTATTTCGACAGCGCGCGTCTCCCTTTTGTGCCGGCCGCTCAATAGCGACGATTTGGTTATTCATGGTCGAAAAATCGACCGGCAAACAGACTCGACAAAGCTCGAAAGAGGCGAGATAAATTTCGGCATGATTGCCGTTTTAAAAAAGGGAAGAATCCCGCGGAATTTATACGGCGAGACGCGCGAAACTATTCGAGAGACTTTGAAAATGTAATAATATTTTTCAAGCTCGACGAAACGACTCGACATTTTTTCGGCACGTTGGACGGGGACTAATTTATTAGACGGTGGCCGAAAGAGAATACTTTCCTGAAGCTTCCAAATTAGTTTCCAGGTTATTTTGGAGGTCGTTGCGGTAGCGGTCAAAGGTCGGCTGTAAATAATTCCATCGTTCCGTAGCTAGTTGGAATCGATCCGATTCTCGTTCTTATTCCGTTCGAAAATTGATTCGAGTACTCTGGCGTCTCGCTGTGGATTCTAGTCAGGGAACGAGCGTCCGCGCAGTCTATTTATTACAACGCGATGACAACGCGCCGTTGATTGATCGACCGAGTGTCCAATCTCCGCCTGCGTCACTCATTATTCCCTCCCTCGGCCCCGCTAAATCGGATTAACGACCGTGCCGCATCGGAAACCGTGCACGTATTTTCAATCGTGTCGCCTGTTCCTCGACAAAGTTTCATTTGCGCCCTTTATTAATTCGATTAATCCATCCATCGGCGTACCAGAACTTCGCCGTTCGGAATTTCTATCCTCCGTGCTTTCCCTCGACGTGTCCGCCCTCTTTTCTACCACCACCACCACCACCACCGCCATGGCTCGGCGTTCGCCACCCTCCGCCATTAACGTCCCAAGTGTATTTCTCTTTTACTTTGTTCGCGCCCTTAATCTTTCACGTCTATGCCGGGATCCCGTAAATACGGGCGAACCCAGCCAGGGCCGACTGCCGCCGAGGCTCTTTTGGTAATGTCACTGGCTGCGAATTCTAATACGCCGCGTCTCGTAAACTACGGAACCGCCAAAATCCTAGCGGTTTTTATACGGCGCGGCAACAGGAGTAAAGAATTTCGAGTAAATAGATGGAAGAATTTATTCGAATGAAAAGATAGAATAATTTCGGGTAATTACCTTGGACAAATATTTCTTGGAAGCAGTTCGGATAATGCTCCGCTCCGACGAGTAGTCTTTGTTACAATTTCAGTCTCGTTTTCACATAATTTCCTGTCGCTCTCTCCCTCTCTCTCTCTTTCTCCCTTGTTTCTCTTTCTTTCGCTTTGTGCACACAGTATTTGCAGACGTGTTTTTCGGTCGCGACGTTTCAGTTTTCGAGCGGCGCGTGTAATAAAGGGTCGAAAAGGAGAAAAAAGAGAGACAAAGAGAGACAAAGAGAGAGAGGGAGGGAGAGATCAGGGTGAAAGAACGCGTTCCCGTTCGGCCGACTCATTGAAGCGAAATCCGAAAGGACGGCTGTCAATGATAATAATGGCGGCCCTCCGATTCGCATGCGTACCGCGAAATGAATAGCGGGAACGCGGGTTCTCCCGCGGCATTCGCTAGCTGGAGCCCTTGGCGATTTAATGCGAAGAACAATCGGGTTGCAAATATTTCAGATTAATTACAGACGAAATACGATCCGATTCAATTTCATAAATTTCTCGAATAAACGCGGCGGCCGAGCAACGCGCGGCAGTCGGCGCGAGGCGAGGCGGACCGCGGTGAGGCGAGGCGGGGCGGGCGGGCTGCGGGAGCAAATATCACTTAATTACAATTTGCATAATGCACTCCGGAACTTCGGCTCTAATTCAGTGCACCCGGCTCGCCCCGCACCGCAGTTCTGCCAGTGCGAGAATCGCAGTTATAGAAAATCGGTCGCGTCGCTGACGTATTTGTTGTTGCACCCGTAATTTCAACTTGCACACCAGCCTGTAGCCGATAGATAGTCTTTTGTATTTACAGTATCGCGCGAAAATGCCCGGCGAGAATGTCGCCTGCCATGGAAAATTGTAATCGATGCTCCTCGTTACGCCACCCAAAAATTGTGGCGGACACTTTCGGACCGAAATCCGTTGGATTTATAATAATGCAGTTCGAGTAACAGCAAACTATAAATATGTAACCAATGGAAAATAATATCTCTCGGCAATTTACGCGCATTGCGATTGCAATAATCAATAATAGTGTATTCTCCCTAGACGATCCCTCGCGCTCACCAATTAACATTTATTCCAAGCTGTCGATTCTCGATAAAATAATCTCACGAAAAATCATATATAAATCACCAACTGTTCAATATTTTATCGTAAGATTTAATCAAATATTACAATATATTAGTACATTAAATATCGACAGTGGAATATGTCATCATATTAATATAAATATCGACAGAAAATGTCAACGATTGACTGAAAAATATCGACTATTATTAGATCAGGATCGCGATTCGGTCTAATTCTGATTGCACAAAATAACGGCTAGCTGATAGACAGAGGGAGGAGAGCTAGAGACGGACAGAAAGAGAGAGAGAGAGGGGAGGGGGAGGCGAGAGTTAGAGGGAGCGAGTATTGCGGTTTCGCGAAATGTGTAGGTTCGGTGTTCCCCATAAGATAGCGAAATGCCTGGGCTGAATGCGGAGGGACAGCAGAATGGGCCGATGAACAAACGTGTATTTCAACGCGGCTCTCAACGGAACGCAACGGTCCGATCGATCCGGCATGGCGCGGCATGGCGCGGCGTGGCTCGGCGTGGCTCGGCGTGGTGGAGTGGTTGTGCTCGCTGCCTCTGCTGCCTCCCGTCTCTTGCGCCTTCGTGTCCGATCGATTTTAATTGCGCGTTACTAATGTCCTTTGTTTCGAGTCACAGAGGAGCGTGAATTAAACATAATTCACCGACGGTAAATACTCCCCTGACCTACCAGAACGCGATCGTTAGCTGGCAATGATGGCTTTGTTTGCCCTCTCGTCTCCTATCTCCTGTACATACTCCTTCGGACATCTTTCGCCCCCTGTTTACCTCTCGCGGTATCTCTTGCGCGCTTCGGATACATTTTTCCGGAAACCGATACTGTCCCGTCACGATTCCCGTTGGAATTTAACGCAATCTACGGAGCTGCAGGGCTCGGCATATTATTATTATTCGGAAGACTGTTTTTATTGTTATGTTTTATTCCGTATATTTTTCGAGTAAATTTTATTCCAAGTGTTCAGTCGAATAAGGGGTTCATTATTATTATTATTATTATATTTGTGAGTGAAACTGGGGGGCGTTAGATGAGAAAAGTACAGCAGAATATCGATCGAATTAAATAGCGTGGCACGTGCGTTCGAATAATAGAACAGTTAGTTGGTTACAGATCTAATCTTTATCGATTTATGCTGGAAATTGTTTTGCATGCGGGCCGCATTAGCATGAGCTGATTAATGGCGAAACGTGTTTGGATAATAGAGAATTTTCGCTCGCGGTGGAACCGACATTCCGCTGTGTTTTCGCCTGGGATTTATTTCGACGGCTTTTCCGAAGCTTTTCTGAAATTTGCCTGGGAATTAAACGGTTTGTTAGCGATTTAGGTCGAAAAACAGTGAATATTTCTCGTGGCCGAGTTTGTGGGTCACTCGAGATTAATGTCAAAGTGCACTCGTAGTCGACAAGGGGGAAATAAAGCGAAAGATAACGAGCTATCTTATCGATCTTACGGTCTTGGAAATAAGGGAGCTCGACGTTCGGACCAACCCCGACTGATTTTTATCCAAACATTTCGACGTTTAATAACGAGCATATTTTCTGAAAATAATAAAATCATGTAAAATATGACATAACGAAAGATGTATCTATTCTAATATGATTTTAAGATACGACACGAACGGTATAACGAGGACGGGGTGGGAAGAACTAGTCGGGGTTTTTAGTAATTTATAAATACAGAGGCACACGTAACGATACGCTTTAAACGGCCACGCGAAGTCCAACTCGGCGCACTATATTTATCGTAAAGTGTTTTATATCGGGCCTGCTGGCGAGAAAGTGCAACGAGGCACGTGTCCCGGCTGATATAAAATTGTCAAGTGCGATAACAGCCGCTGCGCGGCGCGCCGCCTTTCATTGATTCGCGACTCTTTTGCTCCCGTTTCGCTAAACTTCGCCACATTGATTCAGAATTAATTCATTCCTCCTTTCAGTTTCATCTGCAATAAAGGCGCGTTTCAAGCGTTTATCCTTCGATTTATTATATTTAGTATCAATTTACACGGACCAAGCTCCTTCGCTTTGTCATTTCACAGTTACATAATTGAAATACGATGTGCAGCTGAATTAGAATATTATTGAATTAATATATAATTCGAGTACAATATAATTGAATTACTTTATAATTGAATTACTTTATAATTGAAGTACATTATAATTGAAGTACATTGTAATTGAATTGCATTGTAATTGAAGTACGTTGTAACTGAAGTACATTATAATTGAAACACATTATACTTGAAATATAATATACTTGAAATATAATATAATTATCAGAGCTCCGGTATCGTATTGGTAAACGAACCTCGCCTCGAAAGAACTAATCATAGCGGCGCGAGATTACAGAGAAATTCGCGTAGGGGGCGAATATAAGTGTGACGGCCTCGGCCCTGGAAAATCTGTACACTCTCCGGCGGCTGATAACGTTCGGGACAATGCGTTTCTAATTAAGATAATTAATTCCCTTTCCGGCGAGCTTTCGCCGGTGTCAAGCAGCGAGAACGAACGGCCGGTCGAAATGGAATGATTAATCCGATGAAGCGTGCTTAATTACGTGATTAAAAGATTTCTCTCTCGTCGCGGGGTCAGATCATTAAAAATTTAAACGTCATAGACTTAATTAAAAATATTTTTAGCGAGCGACGACGCCTCGGCGTTTCTCTCGTTAAGAGAAAACAGTTTCCGCGGCGTTCTTTCTGCCCGTCTGTCACGCTATTTTCGAAATAATCGTTCGAACACCGCCAATTACTTTGCATTAATTACTCGTCTCGCGGAAGCGCATCTCCTCCGTGTTCCATTTCCCGAGGAAACGCGAGCTTCGTTCGGGAATAAAAATGGATCTTGCGAAATGTATTTTGGAACAATAAATATTTAGTCGAATGTTTTCTTGGAACGATTCGTTAGTCGTCGGAAATTATTTTATATAATTGGAGTAATTCGATAAACTGTAAGTGTAACTTGAAAAAGCCCTCGGTGGTGGTTCGGAGACTAAGGAGCGGCGGTGGGGAGGGGACAAATCGTTGCATAATGGTCAAAAGAAATCGCGAAGGAATATAGGTTTGTAGATGAAAGGGGAAGTACACCGGGCCGGGCTCTCGAGAACTTGGAAGTCGCGAGAGCGGTTACTATAGCAACCCGGAAGCTGTTGAAATATTGTCCGGGGGTTGGGGGAGAGACACGGAGAGAGACAGAGAGAGAGAGACAGAGCGAGGAAGAGATAAAGGGCTAAAGAACTTCGGAGAGATAAAGATACACGTGCAGAGAGATAGAGAGATAGAGAGAGAGAGATGCAGAGACAAAGAGAAAGAGAGGGGGGAGCAGAAAGAGAAAGTGGAGAAGCCGGTGGAAGTGGCAAAGCAAAGGTAGAAACGGAAAGAAAAAGGAAGAAGGAAGCAAAACAGAGAAGCGGAGTGGAATGAAGTGAAGGAGGCCGTGAGCCGTGGAGGGTTGGTGTGGCCAGAGGGTGGCCGAAGACGCCGAGGAGAGAGGGACGAACGCGGAGAGAGCGAAACGGAGAGCAACACGAAAAAGAAAAGAGATCGGCAGAAAAAAGAGAGGTGGCGGACGGCTACACAGAGTTTCGTAGGAGAAGGAAGAAGTTAGGCGAAGTATTTATGCAGCCGCGTCTGTATACGCGGCCTAATGCGAAATTCCGGAAATCGTTGCTCAGTTAGCCAACCCCTAGATGTTCTACCCCTTTCTTGAAGACTCAAGCTGCAGCGAGTGGAAATATTTCGAAGGCTATTGGAAATAGTTAATGAAATACTCCTGTTTCTATGAAATAATATATTCGAGATTTATTTGACGGGGAGATAAGCAGCACTGTAAATTTATACTGCGCTAAAGGAAATTATTAATCGAAGCAGGAAAGGATTGGGAAATGTTTCAATATTTATCGGGGAATCATAAACGATTCTAGTTATATTTTTGTCAAAGCGGTCCACTGTTCGGGGGTTGACGAGCCGAAAACGTCACCCCGATGACGTGAAAGCCAATTTAATATTTTAATTCGAAGTTTTAATTTGAGAAATTCGATTACTTCAATCGTCCTTTTAAATTTCTCGTTACAAATGCATTAAATCCACAGTCTGCTTGTACTATATTTATAAAGTCAATTATAATTCCAACTATTTCATTGAATACAGAAATAACTTACTATTTCAGTTACCAGCTAAGAGAAACGGTGCTTGCAAGCAGTCGTATTTCCAGTCGAAATATTTGTTGCCAAGTCAGACCGAGACATAGCAATCAGTGGAATCGGTGGTGGCGCACGCGACAACGCGATGTCACGCGGGTACACGTGTACACAGAGAGTGCCACACCGTCGGAGTTGCGCGTCGCAGCGACGGAGACGTCGCGCCGACGATGGGATCGGGCTTGATACACCGCGTAAACATTTACTCGCGCTACCGTTTAATGAAAATTTAATATCCACCGGGTAGAGAGCCGGTAGCCGGTGCCGGCCGTGTAGCTTGACGTAGACCAATAATATTTCGTGAATTCATTTCTTGGCCCCCGGAATGCGCGCGAGTTCCAGCAGCGCCCGGCCTGGACAATAGTTAAACCGTTTTCCCCTCCGTCCCCCCGCCCTGCCTCGCCTCGCCTCGCCTCGCGTCGCCCCGCCTCGCCTCGCCGCGCCGTTCACCCGAGGTATTTAAGTGTAAAGCCCCGGGTCACCGGGAAAATAGTGAAATTACTTGCGAGGCAACGTTACACGAGGCATCCCGAAAACCGGAAATTAAGCCCTACAACGGCATTAGACTTGCCAAGTTATTTTATGTCCCCGGTCGTTTTGTATGTTTATCACGCGGGGACCAGCGACGCCGATGCGACAGCTAAATCTTCGACTTAATGAAAACCGCACCGGTCTTCCCACCTTTTATCCGCGCGGATAAATCGGTTTCCTGCTGCTCGGGGATCGTCTCTCAAAAAGACCGAACACACAACACGGGAACCGGACTGTGAAAATGTTCCATTAATTCTGACGTCACAGCTGCTTCGCGGCTTTAAACTTTTCTGTTCGGACAGTTGCGACAACCGATTATATACATACATAAGTCATTTATAATAACTCATTGTAATCCTTATACACTGTTATAAATTAGTTGGACCGACCAACGAGTTCTAATCGCTGTAAGCAACGAGTTATAAATTATTATAAATTAGTTGCAGCAGCTAACGATTTATAATCGTTAATCGAATCACTTCTAAACAACAGGAGATTAAACGACTAATTTATAATAACGATTTGCAATCGTCGACCGCCGATCAGATTACGTTTCGCGGAGCTCCGAATCGCAAGGATTTAGATTAAGCCGCGGTCTGACGAATTTTCGAGGCGGACGACCAGCGTATCGGCATCGAATCGACAAAACGGCTCGGGATGAAATATAAGGTCGGACTGTCCGAAAATCGTGTCGACTTTCATTTTTCGACCGGCTTTTACCAAGTATAAACGGAGGAGGATCCGCGTAGTCCGGTTATTATAGCCGGCGTGTTTCCGTATCGAGTTTTTCGGAATCGGGTACACGCGTGGCCAGCGTTAGCACACCCCCGATTTATTGCGAACTGCTGTTTCTACTGTTCCTCGGCTTAGGCGCGACTACACTCGGTATTGATTTACCTCCTCCGAGCTGGCCGTTTCGAAAAACGAGAGAAGGAAATCTGAAAAGGAGGACCGGGGGAAAAAGCCGATCCATATTTATCGGCGTGTTCGATACGCGCGATCCGTAAAGCGAGTAATTTCGCGCGGAACGCGGACACGGTCTCGTTTGTCGTTTGAATGGATTTATTCCACATTATTCGCGACGATTCCGAGTTCCTACAACGAATTTGTAATAACTTATAACGATTCAAACTCGTTACATTCGGTAGACTACGCTCGAGATCTTCGTAACAAAGTTCTCGCGGCGCAACGAGCGATCTCTGAAGAGTTTCTCGGTGTTTTTAATACAATAACAGTAGCATCGCTTTGGTAACTTTATAGCAAGCTTTGCTGCGATAGCAACAGCTTCTTCAACCGGGAAAATTCCGTCGTCTACGCTAATCGCGAAAATCCATTCCAATCTGGAATTCCACGGACAAGCTCCAACACGGTGGAGTTGAATCGAACGAGCTAAATTGAAACGAGGCTGCGTTAAACGCGAGTTCCAACGTTTAAATTCGCAATGGTGTTCGCAGCGAATGCATAATAACGCGAAAAGGGAATATTTTTCAGAGCCAGAAGCAAACGCGACGCCGCTGTTTCCCCGTTTAATATTTGAGCCACTATCTTGCAAACTCGAAACGCAGCCATTCCGGCGCACGCGAGCGCGAGGGGAGCGCGAGCGCGCCACCAACCACCGCGACAAAAGTTCTCCAAGTCGCGGCGAACAAAAGCGTCGACAGCATTCCGGTCACGTCCGCCGACAAATCTTTTTCCTCCTATTTGTAACGATCTTGATTTTAAGAGACGCGCTGCCGGCCGAATGGTCGGTTCGCTTGCGCGAAATGTGTATTTTCAGTTTCCGGCGTGGCAGCGAGACTCGTGTCTCGGTTCTCGAGATTTAGTTGAATCGCGAACCGAGGCTCGCTCGCTGGGGGGATCTTTGTGGCAACCACCGTAGACAGACGTTTGCTTAATCATCTGTCTCCCGTAAGGCGTCCACTCGCAACAACCCCGTGGAAGCGAGCCTCGCTGGATATTGCCCTCGATAAACCACCGTAATTCGATCGATACCGACTGTAAACGCCCGTAAACGCTGCTTGCTTTTCAATCCTCCACGAGCCCACGCTCGTCCGGCTTTAATTTCAACCCGGCGAAACGCAAGTATTTTCCTCGCTAAATCGCTTTTATTTCGCATCGCCTGATTTTTTTCCTTCTCCGATTCCATTCCAACAATTTAGTCCATTTTTCACTCGAGATATATTTCCAACGAATTCTTCGCATAAAATTCTATTCATATATTTTAGATGTTATTAATAATATTTAGAATATTATTCGAGTATTTGGAATGTTATCCGAGAAATATTTCGAATTCTTGGCTCGGCAAATGTCTGGAATAAATTGCGAGATAGCACTGTACCTTAGAGCAATGTTTTACTCGGAATTATCGAAGCAGAGAATCAGCGAGGAAACTATTGATTAGGCTGCCGCTGTTTTATAGATACAATTACATGAATTTATTCGCGACAGGCTTTATTTCCAAGGATTTCTGTCGTTGCACCGGAGATTGTCCGGAGCGAGAACCGGAGTAGATTCGTTTATACTTGCACATCCGCTTTGCTCGCGAGCTCTGCTTCGGTAAATAGTGTTTCAACTGATTGTCGGCCCTGAGCAGAGGACGCTATAATCAGTCTTGGATTTCTAGGTCGGTAAGGCAGTCGACTTCGCCCATGAAAGTGCATAGGGTGTTCGCTCTAGTTTTATTCGCGCTATCGGACGTTTAAGGTTCGCCAGCATGCATTCTCCAATCTGGCAGATGCATCGTGCATCGCGTCCCTTGATTTTTTTAATCGATACTGCACCATACTGTAGCTAGACTGCGGATTCTTCTGCGAAATAGAAACCTTCCGAGACGATTGCAACAGAGGGAAATAACTGGGAAATAACCGGGTCACACCTAGAAATATATTTCGTGGATGCATCGCGTATTAACAATAGCATTTATTTAGTTAATGTATCAGAATAACGTTTATTCGACGCAGACGTGAAATTTCCGGCCCGCATCACGATACAATATGGCCGAGCAGATTAGTTTCGAGCGGACAGATAACAAACTTTATCACGGGTTAGAGATGACCCAGATCCGCCTTTTATCCAGCTGTCGGATACGCTCGGCAGCCCGACAATTAATTATCAACTGACGTTCTCGAATCAATAGCCGTGGCCTACGCGTGCTAATTAATTAATATGTTTTCGAATAAAGCGAGCGCGGATGCGTGATCCGATCGATCGTCGCGACTAATTAACGATTTCCTTGAATCGCGTGGGTGGCTAGAAAGGACCGTAATGCGATTTGCATTAGTTTCTCGAGTGGCTTTCGCAAGCGACGAATTTTTCCTTTGTTCGCCGCGTCGGCCGATTTCAAGGAAAATTGTTTCGTTCGCGCGCACGTGTAACCGAATCGCAATTACCTTGTAATTGGACTGCGATACAAAAATATATTAATGCAGACAGTTTTTATTTTGCACAGATTCCCAGTCTAGTTATAATAAACGTTTTCCTGTACTGTGCGCTTTTAACGCGTCGATAGTAATTCCATATATTTCTTTTCGTTTCGGGGGCAGTTCATTTTTTCCAGGGGCCTGTGCCTGTTCAAGAATTTGAGAATGAAGTGTTAACTAGCGAGCGTGAAAGAACGTTCAAGGTAGAAACATGCTAATGCGAGGCCACGGGATCTCACGCGATATCGTAGGAGAAATAATACGCGAAATCCGTCGACGCGTGACAATACATGAACAGCGTGACGCGATACCGATCCGTTTCTAAGAGATCTCATAAAAATGCGTAGACTCGCATTGTTTCACGTGGTTTCACTTGACGCGACATTAATCTGGACAAAATAATTTCGACAAGAAATCTCTGCGCAAACTTCTCGGACACCCCGTGTGCACCTGGTCCGAAAGTTTCATTACGAAACCGGCTTTAATTGCTCCGATGAATTTGTTACGTTCATGCAGACTCGCCATTCCACGGACTAATTTACCGTAATGCGGATTAAGCGAGAATTTATTCCGTTCGCGGGCTTCATTAAGTAAATAATTAAATAAAATCGTTGTTGCGCTCGCGGGCCTCCATCTTTTGATCTTTTCCCATGAAAGAACGACGCGAGGAGTTTATAGTGTTTCCTGGCAACGGATAAATCGAAGCCGCGAGATAAAGTTTCCAGGCTCTCTCTCTCTCTCTCTCTCTCTCTCTCTCTCTCGTTCTCTCTCTCTCTCTCTCTCTTTCTCGTTCTCTCTGTATCTCTCTCTCCCGGTTGTTCCGTCTTCGGGGATAGAGAAGCGACTTTGTAAATTCCGTCGCTCGCCGTTAATGCCCACAACAAGTAGAAACAGTAAGTAATGGACGGCCACGTCAGCCAGCTCGTATTCGGTAACACGCGTGTACGACACCGCCGCGGCGTTTCTTGTTCCCGAAACTTTATTATCTCGTGTTCCTTTCCTCTTTGTTTACCGCAGCTTTCCACCGAACCGGTGTCCTCCCGCGAAATTCATTCCGACCGGAAATTATTCAAATATCCGTCACTCGCAAACTCTTTCTGTGCCCCGTTTCTACCAAGCTTCCACGCTTCAACCGTTTACTTCGTTTACTTGCCAAGCACTTTGACATCGAGACATTCGAGAGTTTGCCTTTCTAGAGATTTCAAAGTACTCTCGCAAACGACAAAATGTTTACATTAATATACAGAAACTTCAATCGACAAATAAAACAACCGTGCTTGATACTAACTGTTTCTACAATTAGCTCATTTTTTAATTGGTCCATTGTATATATTTAATAGGTCCTCTAGGTCCATTGATTTTTCACAGAAATTAATGTAAATTCGATCCTTCCTTTCTCTATATTTTAAAAACTATACATATTTTATAGTCGGCTGGAAATTCGAGATTCTCGAGAAAGAGAATTTGCTATAACTCCGAAAGCCTAATGATTAAGTAATCGGTGGCGATTCGCTTTGACCGGCGTCACAGCTTGTACACAGTGGCGCCGGCAGTGCTTCATTCGCTGTGGTTATTAGCTCATTCTACTTAAGGATATGTTACGACCCTGCGAAACGCGGCCATTGGGTTCTGTATATGTAATGCGACGTCAAATTTCGCGAAAGCATAAAGGGAGACAGAGGCGCATTCATACAGAGAAAGAGAGAGAGGGAGAGAGAGAGAGAGAGACTGCTCGCGTAACTCTTAACATCAATTAACCCTGTAACAAACGCGAACAGAAGAGAAAAGCAGGTTTTACGACTAGTGGCTTTCCGTGTGAATGCATCCTAACACGTTCGGGGGCGGAACGGGGGGCAGCAGGGTGCAGAAAGGGGGGAGAGACAAAACAAGTGAACGAGCTTTAGACGTGGCAACGACCGGATACGCTCGCTCGACCGTTCCTGTCCTCTTTCATCTTCCTTCGTCGCTGTTTCACTCCGATGCTCGTCTTAGTACACCTCTCTCTCTCTCTCTCTCTCTCTCTCTCTCTCTCTCTCTCTCTCTCTCTCCCTCTTTCTCTATACATATATAATATATATATATTGCTCTCTGTCTCTCGTGCGCGCGCTATCTACGTTTCTCTTCCTCCCTCAATTTCTCTCAATTTATCTTTCTCTCGCCATATCTCTCTATATACAGGGTGTTTTATAATTTCTGGTACAAATTGGGTCAGATAAATTCTATGGGTAGAAACGAGACGTAAATCGAGGATAACAAAATTGCGTGGGAGGAATTTTCTTCGTGTTCCAGAAAATTGAATTCAAATGTCAGTCTCGAGTATACGTGCACTTAATAATAAACGAAGCCTCGACTGAAAAAATGTTATTCTTTCTTTTCTATTTGCTTTTGTACATAGAGTCATTCTCTCTTCGTTTATAATACCGACGCTGGGTCACCTTGTCGTGTATCTCTCTTTCTCCGCCGTATTTTTCAACCTCTCAAGCGTCCTGTGCCTCTCGCACACTTTGGTATGTCCAAACGAGAGAGAGAGAGAGAGAGAGAGAGAGAGAGACCGAGAGCATGAAAAAACCGAGGCAGTTATTATTTAGGGTTGTCATTGACGCGGACAATAAATCGAGGGAAATAATGGGCGCAAGAGGTGCGGAGAGAATTCGTAGAGCTCGTCTATATCTACCTGAGCCAGGTAAATGCCTGTCACGAGTTGATAAAGCGCTCCGCCCGGTGTACTTACTCGAAGGAGCTGCCTCCGGCCGCGCTGACAACGCTCGATACAATCATTTTTTCATCGCGTTTGCCGAATAGAGATCCCATCTCCTTCTTCTCTTTTTTATTAAATATTACGCGACATCTTCGTCGATTCGCTATCGAAAAGCTGGAATAATTTGTGCGCGTTTAATTTTCCCAAATAAATAATCAACTGAATTTGAATAAAAATATACGATGGGTATATAACTGGTTCGATAATTTTAATTCGATAATTATTACGCTTGAAGATAAAGAAAAGCCACGGTAATTGGCTCTGCTACTGTGTTAGCGTTGCTCGCGAGGGTGGGCGGCTGACACGATAATACGGCCGGGAATCCCGTTGCAGCGAACGTGAAATTTTTGCCATCGAGCAGACCGGAGTTAGGTTGTTCTGGCATCGATTTTATGCAAAGTTATTTGCTCGGCCTGTTTCTCGAACGTTCGCGTGGAGAAACGTAACGAGGAAAGAACAAAGAGGCGCGGCTCGCGAAAACCAGCCGGGAAACTTGGAAAAAGATATTAAACGAGGGCTTCGCGTACTGTTTGCGAAAATGATTAATTTCTGCCGGAAGCCCTTCGAATCGCCGTAGAAATTGTTTCGAAGCGGTGGCCGAGACCGTGATTACTTTTACTTTTTCCCGTTTTGCCACTACCTTTCTCTCCTCGGCTGCGGGCACGCGCGCGCGCGCGCCTTTCTTTTTCGCCTATTTTTCCCATCAGCTTTTCATTTTTCATGTCGGCCGAACGGCTCTTTAAATTCATCACTCATTCATTCCAATTTGATTCGATGGGAACGAATATAGTGCTCGGCAGCTGGCGCGACTCCAATTCACCCTTCTCTATCGGTCGAGGAATAATATCGCGAAGAATCTCTCGCGGAATTAATTCTCGTAAAAATAAATGCCACGCCTCCTCCCGTTCCCGCCACTCTCCCTCTTATCCACCCCGAGGTATTGTTCCGCTGGAAGACAGCCGAACCTTGGCACGGTTATAATTAGCGACGATTATTTCGCCGGCGTCCGTGAAAGGGATCGGTTTTGGCAGCGAGTTCTCGCCGATTTTCACCCCGGATTTCGAGACCTATCTAAATCCTTGTTGCAACTACCCCGACTTCCTTCTGCAATCTCGAATATTTTATTCGAGTAATAATTATTCATTGATGAATGTGTTATATATTATATTTTATATTAATATATTCCTACGCATTGATTTGTTCAAGAATTATTTTTATTTCTAAAATGTAAACGTTAAAAATTTGTATTATATTATTACTACTACTGCTGTTCACACAAATTACGTTTCCCTTGCAATAAATTTTCTGTGTCATTCGATCGGATATTTATCGAAAATATAATTCGCGAGTGTTCACCTGCAACAGAAAGTATTCAAAGTCGCTAAACGTTCGCAAGTTCGATAACGAGCGAACTAATTAATAACCGTAATAACCGATCCAGACGCGGCTGCCATTTTACTTTGGAATCTATGAAAGCGCCGGGGTCTAACGCGTGGAACGGGTGTGACCTTTCGGTTTCCGGAGCGGAGGGTCGACCGATACCTGGAGTTAGGTAAGCAATTTAACAGAATGATTGTCTTGAATCTAAATCACACTTTAATGTAATGCATTTCTGGCTTAATTGAGGACGCCCGCGCAATTTAGAAGCGCCACCATCCAGGACGTATTCGATTGAATAAACAATAACGCGACCCGGTCGGGCTCGCGCTCTAACGAACCTCAATTAACGAAGTCGAAACGATATTTTTCCGACGAAAAACGAACCCCGCGCGGCGGCCAATTTGCCGGACTTAGCCGGTCAAAATCATTTTGTTTTCATTTATGTGTCCGAAATGCTTCTAATAAAATGCATTTGCATAGTACTTTATAATCGTATTAATTACAGATAAATATAATAAATAAAAATGATCGTGATAAATAAGAATAATTATAATACATCAAAATAAAATATATATATATAAAAAGGCATAAGTATTGCGATACGAACGCAAGTGGCCATATAAATAAAATACAAGTGGCTAGATTCGAAAATCGACTTTCGGCCGGCTGAATCCGGCAAGCAGCCGACTGCGCGCCGAGGGAAAGGGCAAGTGGGAAAGAGAGAAAGAGAAGAAGGGGCGAGCAATCGATTTTAATGTACAATTAAAATTCATACCTTGGCGCAACAGCCGCTGTAAATTTATGATAAGGCCGTATAATTCGAGAGCAGAGTCGCATAATGAAGTTTCGAGATTGTCGCACGGCTTGCATTGTTGCTCGCAGCAGGGGGTTTGCGAATATCCTGTTCGACGGATGGATTTCACGAGAAAAACCGGCGGCCGAGCGAGGCGACACGCGATCGCGATAACAATTTTCGAGCGGCAATCTCGCCCCCATTACGATCGCGTAATTTTTGTTGACCCACCGGAGTTCGCTAATTATTCGCTTCAGCCCGGACAAAAACGATCCGCGCGCGGTCTCTCTGTCCCCCGTTTGTTTCTCTCGTTGGACGCAACGCGACGCGCGACGCTCCGCTTGTTTTTAATATTCTTAATTAACGCTTTAATTATATAGATCGCCGAGCGACCCGGTGGCCCAGACATTTTTGCGAATTTTAATTACACACGGCTTGCCGGTCCCTCCGATTTGTCGACGATCCCAATTTCACGCAGATTTCCAACCGATAAATGCCTGATTGTTTCACGAATTTCTGGCGCGCGATTGTTCGACTTTTAAATATTGCTGGAACGCTCTTTGTTCCGAATAAATACTGCGAATAAAAATTTATGCTCCTTTCAGGAGACAAATCCTTTGTTATACGATAGAAAAATATAATAACAATTGAACGGAGTGCGTTCGAGGAAGAGGCAAATAATAATTTATATTTTTCTTGAACGATGTTAATGAATAACATCGAACACGTGTCGCAGCGTTAACGAATAAATGAAATAAGTCTGGTCGAAAGTTATAGTGCTTAAAAATTAACGAAATTGTCGTGGAAGCGAGCAGACGGGTCATAAAAGGTCGGCCAGGTGAAAAAGGGTGGCATTTCCAGTCGTCGGTTCGCGTGTCCACGGGGATGGTAACAAAACGGAGAAAAGAGAAGAGTGGCCGTGTTTGCGGATCCAAAACCGCGAGCAGCGGCGTTCGGGTCCACGGACGGGGCGAGATTTTTAAACACACGCGGCGTACGCCACCGAGAGAACGTTTTGTGTAAATTGGCGACGTTCGAGTTTCAGGTACAAATATTTAAATGAAACACGTGCTCAAATTCGCGGCTCACATACAAAACAGATGTCCCGTGTCATCGCACCCTCGCCTCGTTTTCTCCCTCTACGTCTCGCTCTTTCGCTGACCCTTTTCTACCCCTAGCCGAGGGCTCGAATGCATTATGCAGCGTATAGTCAAGTAGAATGAATAACAATTCAATTATTTTACTCGCGAATAATTATAATAACTGCTTCATTTAATATAATGTAATATTAATATAAATATAATAATATAAATGTAGATATATAGAATAAACTACAAGAAATAGTTTACTCGTTAATATAAACTATAATAAATACATAATTTATTCGACGAAATATAGAATTAATTAAATAAAATGTGCAAATAATTTTTATCCCCGAATAATTTATTTGCAAATAGTTTGTTCGCGAATAAAATGTTATTTTTCTCAGGGAATAAAGATAATCGATTTCTAAATCATTCGTTCGCGTGTATGATACTCGGTTCTTTATTTTTATTATTTCGAAGCTTCGTTTTCCGTTTGATTTCCAATTAGAATTGTTTTATTTCTCCTCGTTTCGTGTCCAGGGTTTCGCGTGTTCCGAGAGTTATTGAAATAATGGTTTATTTGTTCTCGCGCAACATTGATTTTTCAATAAATTGCTACCTCTATTTCCTGTTTAAATAAGTAGATTAAAAACTGCTGTATTCGCTTATCGGTTTCGTTTGTTGTATTTCGTTTCAGCAGTTTTCAATTAATACTTTCGGATCGAGTGTGTTAATAACTATTACATGCGCACATATATACATATATACATATATACATATGTATATATCCGTGCATTGAATTTGTTTATTCTATCTCGTTGGTACAATATTCGTTGTTTTATGTCAATCAACGGAACTGAATTAAAAATTGATACATTTACCGTTACGTAATATTCATTTCCCTCGGCTCAAGCAAATTCAGAATCGTGATTTAGGTTTTAATATTTAATATTTCAGCGTATCATTAATCTGAACGTATTTATTAATTTAACATATTAATTTCTCCCCGTCTCCTGAAATTAACCACCACCCTTTCCAGCGCGAGCGACGAATCCGTTTACGAAGCTGCAGCTGTAAAAAATGCGTAACCTAATATTTCGCGACGGTCTCAACAAAAAGAATAACAGACAACGCGTTTCGGATTTTCGTAGGGCTGCAAATATCGAGTTCCCGAGGGATACAGTGTGTCTCTAGCGCAACAGGATAAAAAAAAACAGCTGCGAGGCCACGGACAAAAATTCCATTTCAAATGGGAGGCAAACAACATTGCGGGGTGGTTATGGCCGCATGATTTTCATTCTCCCCGCCGCCGTGGACATTGAAAACGGGAACGAGAAACCAGCGGCCAAGAATTCGTTTCATCGTCCACGGAGACATTTCGAACTAATTTGCAATCCTTTCCTTCTCCTATCCACTTAAAATTACTAATTAAGAAGAAGACAGATCGAACGCGGATGAATTATTGATTGTGGCAATTGCACTCTATGTAATTACACATTTTGTAGCATGTAATTACAGATTACGTAGTATGTGATTACACATTTTGTAGCATGCAATTAAATATTTTATAGCGCGCAGTTAAATATTTTACAGTACGCGATTAAATATTGTACAGTGGGCAATGAAATATTTATAGATCGTTATTATTTCGTCTTCGTCATTATAGATCCAACAGTTGGCCATTTCCCTTCTCCTTCTTCTTCTTATATTATTTATGTATATATATATGAATACTTTGTGCAAGATAAAATAGAGTTGAAAATAACGCAACGTTATCCTCGAGTCGTTCTCGTGCGGTTTCAGGTTTGTCTTTGACCTGTCCGGTTTCCTCATAAATGCATAAAATCCGCAGTCTAATAATAACATTTCAACCCCGGAGATTCATTTCACGAGTGGTACGTCCCGCGCGGGGAACGCGGCCGGCAGATATTGATCTGGCCGAGCCGTTTAATGTCGCTCGGAATGTTATTTCGTGCAGAACACACGGAACTCCGACGCGGATCTCTGCTCGATAGCCGAGCGACGATCTACGCGATTTCTTTTAATTCCGAGCGGAAATCGGACGGGATCGCCGGGGCCCGTTCGATAATCTCGTCTCTCGAGCGGCGGAAAAACGGAAAGCAATTTACACCGGGCTGCTAATGAAACACGCGGCTTCGTTTACAACCCGGCCAGATCGCGGCTCGATATTAAAAGCAGCCTGACCTTTGTTCCGAAGGGTTCGCGCCGCTAACGACAGAAAATACTGCTCTACTACGGCGGCGTTTATTAACTGCGGCTCGTTAAATAGCGAGCACGTCCTCTTGCGACAGCTTCGCGTACTGCGTCAAATATTATTTCACCTGGCGAGTAGTAAATTGATATTTGATTCTACACCGTGCGTTTTGTGTATTTTTAAAAGTCAAATATTTTGTTTGCTGACATTTTATTTTCTATTTGAAATATTCATTTCCTCGAATTGTAGCAGTATCTATTATATTATATTATATTAGTTATTATAATATAAGTACCCACTATTTTATATGTTTAATAATATACCTATTGTAATAATTATAATGTCATTATAAATAAATTATGGAGAATAGCGAAGTTGACGAATAAAGAGGCTCGAGCGTCGATACGTTCGTCGGACAGCCGCGATTATCCTAACGCCGCGTAAAACAGGAAACCGAATGAAACTTTGGCATGTATCAGTCCCCGTTGTGCATCAAAGCGGCGAGAAGCTTGAAAAATGGCGGCCGAAAACTAAACGGGGCGTACGAGAAAGGGAAAAGTAATACCGCGAGTGGCGCGGTGATATTTCGGGCCGGGTTCCCGCAAGAAATGGTGAATGGAGGCGCGCCAAATGAGAGCCAGCCCATCGTGGCTTTTAATTAGAAGCTTAAGAACGTGTGTTAAGAACGTGTGGCTTCCTTCGTAAGTTCCTGCGAGCGTGTTTCGCGGTCAGTAGCTCTCAAACCGCGGACGAGATCGCGGCTCCCGTTCTCCTCCGATACAGGTGCTCGATTCCGATTTCATTGCTCGTCGAATCCATTCTTTCCTTCGCAGATTTTTTTACAGATTTGTCCGAGAATCGATTTTCTAACGACCGATTCATCCGAGAAGCAATTTACCGACGACTTTTCTGAAAATCAATTTTCTAGCGACGGATTTTTCCGAGCGTCGATTCTACCCCGAATTTATTTCTATTATGTATCTGTATTAGCAACTAGGCGTCTGAACGAAGAAGCAGAGAGGGGGAGGAAGAAATAAAAAGGGAGAACACTTGTCGTATTAGCCGATAGGTTTCTCAGCTCGACGCATACAGAGTCAACTACAAGCTACACGACATTAAAATCCAGCAGCAGCCACTATCACTTGTACGCTGCCACTCGACCTGCATGCGAAACACCCGCTGCCAAGCTAGGTTCGTGCTCGCGTGAGCCGTTCATTGCTGCTCCAGATTATTTATATTGGACATTTAGCGTAATTGCGATGTAAAACGTGTAAAACTTTCGCATTATGCTAAGCCCAACGACGACAAACCTCTTTCGCATGCGGAAGCCTGGTCGAACGCGACGTGTTTCACGGCGTTTGCCTATTCCCACAATGTACATTATTATTATTACTTATTTATTTAACGGTAAAAATACCGTCTGCACTATAGAGTATAATTATAAACAGTGATTTAATTCGAGAGTACATAGTGTAAATGGTAAAGATACGCAATGTACACATTTAGTAATAGCAATGATAATAATTATTATAATAGTAATAATAATTGATTTGACTGTACAATAAATATTTAGAAAATATAATACGTATTTGAGAACGTGTAATAACTATGTAAAATATATATTATAAATAAACTACTCTTATATAACGAAGCATGCGTAACACAGTCAGGAGAAATAGTATTTGCAAACGTTTGTATCTCCCGGCTGAGATATTTTTACCAAGGTCCGACGATGCTTTTCAAATGTAAAAATATCACAGTGTCAATAAGGATACAGAATTTGATCATCGATGAACTGGCAGGAACGAAAGAGGGCAAGAACGATCGATCAATCGCGCAGATATCACAGCCACGAGTTGAAAGTTTGTGGAGGGGCGTCGATTCGTACGGCAGATAATTCAATTGCGTGCAGCAGCACTTGGTCCCGCGGCGTAAACCCGATTTCTAAAAACACTCCGCAACCCCACCCCCGGGTCTATTTAACTTTGATCTCCGACACGGTCGAACACACGTGTAGGAAGAAGCGTTTTCTAACAAGTAGCGCCATCTAGAAACACGCTGTCGCAGCAGCCGGCCCGGAAAAATTCGGAAAACTGCCCCGTTCTCTTAATTCGCGATGGCAACCGGGCCCCAAAAGTAGTAATAATAATTATTATAATTATTAGGATCATTATTAGAATTACTAGAATTATAGAATTATTATTAGAGTAATTATTAGTCCACCTCATAGTTAAAGGAAATGTCAATTTCGAAGGAACGAATCCCCTAAAAATTTTGAAAAATTGTCCGCCATTGCTGGGAGACATGGAGAACTTTGCAAATTCACGGTACAGTGTATACAGCGTTGAAATAGAGCGTCAACTTTTCAAGGAAAATTGTCTGACAGTTCTGAGAAGTTTCGCGTTGACTGTCGGTGTTTCAGGAGTCGAGTCAGCGGATTTATGCAGCATCAGAATGCCAAAATCGAACGTCGTCGTTGCGCCAATCTTACCGATAATACTTTTCGAGTCAGCAAACCGTAGTCGAAAATAAGGAAAATGTAGGCAGGCCAACGCGATTTAAAGTTCTCGCGACATAAAAGAATGAAATGATCTCCGGCGTGCGACAGAGAAAGAGAGAGAGGGAGAGAGAGAGAGAGAGAAGGGGAATGTGTTCACGGAAGTTATCGTCGCGATAAATCAACGAGCATCAATCCGGCTTGTAGCATGCTGCCTCGTAATTTATCGAGCGACACGCCTTCGGTACTCGATATTCAAAATTCCATCGGTGACATCGATCGTCTTTTGACGGCCTGCAGGACATTTTTCTCGATTTCTCGAAGAACCGTTCAAGCTGGCCAGTGTTGGAAATTGTTTAGCGAACGTTCACTGAAATAACTATGCAAATAAAATATGATCCGTCATTGGGAATTTTAAATAAAAGAGAAAAATTATTTATCGTGTGTGTTTATTTTTATAGATCCAAGTACATGATTTAAAATAATAAAATGTATTTCTATAGATCCAAGTATAATAGAATATATTTCTGCATATCCAAATAAATTATATAAAATAATTAAAATTCATTTCTTATAGAAATGTCCCTCGATATCGGTAGAGACAGCTGTCCGGCAAGTCGACCGCGGACGTTGATGCAAATCGGCGCCTCCTTATGGACTAATTTAAGGAAACGAGACTTCGGCAGGACTTCATTTCCTTTGTTAACACGACGCCGACTTGTCAGGGTCGCCGCTCGTAAAACTTGTGCCGAGCCGGAACCCTTTTTTAATGAAACTGAAGACGCATAGAAGCCGAGAGTTTCCACGGTAATCGTTCTACGAACGAGAAGAAATCTGCTTCGCAAAATTAGAAAGTTCATTAAGGCGGTATTCTAGCGCGAGCCTTTGAAACACTCGCTTTTCCTTTTTCACATTTTCTCGAATAACGCGGGTTGAAATTACAATTTTCATTTCGCAGAGCTCCGCCGTCGAGTCATTAGTAGACCGATGATCTTTCCGGTTAACCTTTGGCCCGTAAACGATGCGAACCTCCGCGACGGTAACTCGAAAGTTTCGGGTCTCGCGGTACCCGGGCATCGTTCACGAAGGATCAACCGGTGTCGGAGGATCCGAATCGCGGCTCTCGGGGCGATCGGATCCAGAACGGAATCGGGGACGGCACGAATCAATCATTGAATAAACAATAAAGCGGGTGATCCCCGGTAATAGTACATCCCGTCCGTATAAAATCCATATCTCGGTAATTCAAGGCGGAGAGTATCAGCAGAAATCCCAAAGTAATTTTCTCCGTTGAATTCCTGCCGGGGCTGGGCTGCCGTCTTAAAGGAGATACCATCGACAGCGAAAGATTCCAATATTTCAGCGCACGCAACGCCGTTTACCGGGCTTTTTCTGCGAGTCCTCCTCTCCGGAGCTCTCCGGCGTCTTCTCTCTCCGTCTATGTACACGTGTGCGCGTACAGAGGGTGTCCCGGTAATCGTGGCTCAATGGGGATGATTTTCTCGCGTCGAAATAGAAAGGAGAACCGATCGAGAAACGTGCTGACAGAGAAAGAGAGAGAAAGAGAGAGAGGGCCGCGCGCAGAAAATCGACTTTGCGAACTCGGATGCTCGCGGATTCGCGATTACTAGACCGCGGATGTTTATGCAAATTGATCTCGACGCTGAGAGATTTCGAGCAAGTCAAACCGAAGTCGAAGAAACCGTGTTTACCGCGCTTAATGAATTCGCTGGATCCACTGGAAAATAAAACTGTGCCGCGAGGGAGTGTACAACCGGTCCGTAAGTATGTGCTTTTAACGAACAAGTGCTATACAGGGGTGTCAATAATTATAGACTTCGCAGAATAATATCTATATATTTTTTGGAGAAATATCATGGTTTTTAATTTTCCGCTGTTTGTAGATTTTTATTTGCTGTCGTTTCTAATATAGATTATACAGATAGGTTGTTCCGTTAAGAAGTTAATAAACGTCGACGGTGATTGAAAATGTTTCTACGTAAAAACTAACAGTATCGAGCGAATATTTCGTTCGATTCGATAGCGAAATTCCATCGGAAAGTTCGACCCGTTTTAATCTGTTCGATGGAACCGCAGGGTCGATACGGAAAATTCAGTGAAACATTTATATCCTGAAGGTAATTTGAAATATTGCTTTATTCAATTTTGCCAGCCTCGTGCGAACTCGTTTATATTCTTCCTTTTTAATTTAAGCTGATGCACGGAAATATTTTACACGGTTTATCTACTTAATGGAACCGCAGGATCAATACGGAAAGTGGAACGATATTAAGCGCTCGGATTTTCAAGCAAAATATTAATTTATTAAAATGATATTGTGCAGCGCGTTTAAACTTCTCCCTTTTGAATTTAATTGGATTTAGACGGAATTAATACGAACATTTCATTACGTTCTATTCGAATTAAAGCCACTTTCGTATCTCACAAAACTTTGTGTTCGGCGCGCCTGTTATTCGAGCAATTATATACCGTGTTATATAAATAGCAACGCTAGCAGATCAAATATTCCCACGTGGCTCCCAATGTCCTACAATTTTCAATACAATTTATACGATCTTGTATTTTAGTTTCAAATAAATTTCATACAAATTTAACTAGGAATTATTTTCAGCGAATATTTAATGTAATACATGTACAATAAACTTTTCTTTTGTATAAAAATCGTCGATCTAATGATCAGACATTAGCGTAGTTCGCGTCTCGAACACAATCTCACTCCTCCAACAAATTATTCGCCTCGACTTCGGATAGTTTCGCTACGGGTTCGTGCTCGGAAATACTTGGACACCCGGTGTGCAGCCGACGAGGTAAGTATTCATACACGCACGCGATCCGATGTTGCGCTCGCGCGCGGCTCGTCCCACGGAAACACCAGGGCTTACTACGAACCTACATAGGTTTGTTCGACGTGGTAGCTGTAGTTGTGTGATGGTGTGTGGTGGGGATGAAGACGGGTAGGAGCGAGATGGCGCGGTGTGCTGGTGATGAAGGGGTGAGTGAGAGAGAGTCGGTGCCATGAGCGGTAGAGACACGTTACAGAGTCAGAGAGAGAGGGCCGTTACAGAGGAAAGGAGAGACGAGGTCGGAGCTGAAACATAAGAGAGTCTGTTAGCGAGAGAAGGAGAGGAGGATGCTCGGCGAGGGTGGGAGACAGAGACCGACAGAGGGACACGGAAAAAGCAGGAGCGAGCGAATAGGGAGCACGAGATAGAAAAAAGAAACAGGTGGAAGAAGATAAAGAGACGGATGAAGTGAATGAAGGGATAAAAGCGCGGGAGAAAGGGAGAGCGGGAGAGACGAAAGAAACGGGTGAGAAAAAGACGCGAGGCTGAGAGAGAGAGAGAGAGAGAGAGAGAGAGAGAGAGAGAGAGAGAGCACCAACTACAAAATCCGAAGAACGATGCAGCGTGTGCATGCGTGCACTCGAAAAGTTGCTTCAGTGGAACGTACACAGAGTGACATGCTACAATCGAATGCATGATTCATGTGCCAATTATCGTTCACATAGTTAAACAAGTATAGTATTTTATGCTACTACTACTACCTCGTCCCCTCCCTCCCTCACTCATTTTCTCTCCCTCCTACCATCCCACCAATCCTCAATCATTCACTCATACCTTGTCTCCTTCCCCTCCACACTCACATTCCCTCCTTCACTAACTGACTCACTCACTAACTTGTAACCTTCCTTCCTTCCTCCCTGCCACTATCACTCACTAACTCGTAACTTCCAACTCACCCTCATTCCGTCACTTCCTCGTATCTTCCCTCCCTCCATCACTGACGCATTCCCACCCTCACTCAATCCCTTCATCCCAACCCTCACTTACTCACTCACTTACTCCGTCGAAACTTCCCTCTTTCCCACATTCACTAAATCCCTTCTACACCATTTAGCCACATCTCACTCGCTCACTATCTTCCTCTCAGTCTCCTCTTCTTTCCCAAAAAGGCTCAAAATTAAGAAACTTCAATCCTACATATTACGAAAATGGCTCACAAGTACGATGTTTCAAATTTTCGTAGCTTTGAGCACTTTTCGACAATGTAAAAACGGCTCAAAATTACGATTAATCGAATAGCCGAACTTCTGAGCACTTTTTGACACTCCGAAAATGGCTCAAAAGTACGACTAATCTAAACAGGCGAACTTCTGAGCACTTTTCGATACTCCAAAATGGCTCAAAAGTACGACTAATCTAAACAGGCGAACTTCTGAGCACTTTTCGATACTCCAAAATGGCTCAGAAGTACGACTAATAGAAATAGTCGACTTCTGAGCACTTTTCGACACACCAAAATGGCTCAAAAGTACGACTAATCGAAATAGGCGAACTTCTGAGCACTTTTCGAAACACCAAAATGGCTCAAAAGTACGACTAATCGAAATAGGCGAACTTTTGAGCACTTTTCGACACTCGGAAATGGCTCAAAACTACGAATTTTGATCCTGTAAATTATGAAATGGCTCAAAAGTACGATGTTTTCAATTTAACGCATTTTTGAGCTATTTTTCGCATTCATAAACTGCTCAAAAGTAATAATAATAAAAGTAATAAAAGTAATAAAGTGATTAAGTGTGGGTTGGTGGGAGAGAGAATACATGGGATTGAGAGAGGCCTCAGGGAGGGAGGGTGGTATTAGGTAAGTAATGGGCGACAGGATGGGAGGGAGGGAGGGTACAAGGGTGAGAATGATGGATGGTGGGAGGGAGGGAGGGAGGGAGTGTGTGAATGAAGTAGAGAAGAATAGAGTGTGAGTACTAAACAGTGTACGAGTGAGTTAGTGAGTGAGTTAGTGAGTTAGTGAGTTAGTGAGTTAGTGAATGAGTGAATGAGTGAGTGAGTGAGTTAGTGAGTTAGTGAGTTAGTGAGTGAGTGGGTGAGTGAATGAGTGAGTGAGTGAGTGATTGAGTGAGTGAGTGAGTGAGTGAGTGAGTGAGTGAATGAGAGTGAGGGTAGGATATTAGGGAAGTAGGGAAGGATCGGGACTATACTATACCTGTTTAACTGTGTGAACGGTAACTGG
>CM052155.1:3145684-3156068 GCA_028455555.1 Augochlorella aurata | reverse complement strand
CCGCCGTTTACAATAATCACGCGTGTGTATATCTGTCGGTCGGCAACGATAACACCGAAGTGCACTCAGGGTCGCGGCGAGAGGCGCAACTAAGTCGAAATGCAATTTAAGCATCGTGTAAATGGACGGTAATTGCGCGAGCGTGGTAGACGCCGGTGCTGCGAGCAAGAGGAAGAGAGAGAGAAAGAGGGAGAGAGAGAGAGAGAAACAGAGGGCGAGAGGGAGACGGGGCGATAAAGGGGCGAGCTCGCAGGGCCCGAAGCGTGTTCCTGATCAGGCAAATATTGAATGTACAGGTCGGGATTATTATTTGTTTTATCGGCCGGCCGGCGAATTTGTACTGTGCGAAGCGCGGCCACTGGCCGGCGTGGGGCCACGCCGCGGCTGCCGCGCTGCACGTTGCACGCTGCACGTGCACCGCGCGACCGATGACATATCCGCGCGCGTATGCACGTCAAACGCAGGGAGAACCCGGGGAGAAGCTGTACGCGCCTCGCCGTGTCGCTTTTACGAGCACCCTTTGTTCCGCGAGACCGAGCGCGGCGCCGATGAATGTATCATTTGCTGGAAATGCAATCGGCGAAAGATAACGGATCGCGTCCAATTGGCCCGGGACCTTTTGTCAAGGTCTCGGACAAAGGACCGCGCGGCCCTTCTGGTCGAGAATGTTCCATTCTTACGGAAAAGACGTCGCGGCATTTTCCAACGCGATGCGAGAAAGGGAAGATGTCGTAAAATCGCAATTATTTTCTCGATCGAAACGTTTTTGGTAAATCATATGTAATCGTTTCTTCTCCTGTCCGATAACCAGTGTTGGAGAAAATTCAATCGGAAATCACTTGGACGAGAGTATCGGCGAGAAAGTATCACCGGGATCGCGAGGTGTTTGGCCAATCGTTTCGTTAATTTACGATGCTCGTAAAGCCGAGGCTGCGTTAAACACGTGTGTAACATTGTGGTCCCCGATGTCGTCGACGCGAGAGGCTGGCCGAGGGGGAAAGAAAAAGCAGCGAGGGGGTGAGAGAGGGAATCGGAGAGGTTTTCGGTGGCGTAAAAACGTCCCGGTGAATTTACGCGGTATTAACGACGCTCTCGCGATGATCTGCTTGTTCTCGAGCGTATTACGCGACGATAGGGTAGATGTACTATTATCTAACACTGGCTGTTTCTATTGTCATTTCTATTACAGCACCTTTTGTTCTTTCATTTTGTTTATTTCCGAATAATTAACTTTATATTTGTCCAAGAAGGCGTTACAGATTTTTATTCCTTTAGCTTGTTTATTTCTTAGTAAAATATCAAAACTAGATAATCTACTAAATAGTCTATTAAATAATCCATTAAACGATTTATTAAATAAATATTCCCACGTGATGCAAGTCTTGTTACGAACGCCATGGACCGACTTCCGTCGGAACGATCGATGCCTGCGAAGAGACGTACAAAATCTTCGGCGACGCATCGCGTCGGCTCTCCATCGAAACAATGCGACAAAGACAAGAATCCGTGGAACCACCCGATACTTGTCCGATTCGAATGGAAGCGCAAACGCGCGTGCGTCCCGTCGCACGTGGGGCTATCCGGAATAGCACTTGCACTTTGTTATGCATTCCGCGAGTGGATGAAGTGGCTGTTGAGGGATTAATGCGCCGGTTTCTGCATTTGATGTCCTTCACCGAGGCTTAAGCGCCATTCACGCACCTCTCTCTCTCTCCCTCTCTTTCTCTCTTTCTCTCGGCGCGTCCGCCATAATGGTAATACTGTTAGTGCTTCGAAAGATTGTTAATTTATCGCGTACCAGTTACTGCGGTATTATCGTCCATTCAACGAGTCTATCGTTCGGCAATCAAGTAAAATAAATTGCTGTTACAGTAGGAATAAAAAATATCGAAAATCAGTTCTGTAAAATTGCTGAACAAAGCACGGAATTGTTATAAATCTCGCGAATGGTACGGTTGCGAAAATGGTCCGCCCGAGGGTTAACGCGTAAATTGAAATTCGCTGAAATTGTGACACGCGTCGTTTTCCCTTGGTGAAACGGAAATGTCGCTTCGCGACTGTAACGTCTCCGATTGAATTTTCCGTAACGACAAGCAATTCGAGGCGAATGATGCCATGTAATGGACAGACGGTAACCTTTAATCCAGCGACCGCAGAAAAATCGCCAATCACGCGGTGAAACGGCCGAGAACGAATGACTCGGCGATCCCGTTCGCCGTTCGGTTTTCCCGCATCGACAGGACAATAAATTCCGCGCTATTTAATCACTCCCGGCAGAATGTAATAATAACGAACCCCGGCGATAATAACACGCGGCCGCACCCTCCTCTGCCACCCCGACGACGGCCGCCTCAATATTTTTGTCCAACTGACACCGGCCAACGCCGGCTTAATGTCGGCTCGCTGCGACAAGCCGTGTACATACAGGGTGTCCATAAATGTCCAAGCAAACGTCTCGCGAACGCGCGATGCTGCTGGAAAGTTTAATAGATATATATTTTATAAACCGTTCTGAGAATAAATATAAAAATATGCACAATAATGTATAAAAAATATTTATAAAAATATAAATATATATATATATAAAAAGGCGTGTAGAAATATATACAAAGTATGGAAATATAAAATATGCGAGTTGGACATAAAGCTGCGATTTCAGTCAGAAAATGTTCGACGGGCTCCCGGCTGGGGAAACCTTCGTCCGTAAGCTGGCACGATATTTGTGTCCTCGCAACACGCTCCGGGCCCCTTCAATTTGTCACGACTTGTCAAATTTTTTCGTTTGCATTGCCGCCGGAGATCCGATTTGAGCAGGAGGAACAGTCGGGCCAGAGAGGCCGCGAAAGCGAGACGAAAGGTGTCGAGAGAATAGGTAGAGAAATTCGCGGAAGAAGAGAGAAGGGAATCTGGTGACAGAGGAACAGACAGAAGGTAGAAAATAAACATTGGGAGTAGTAGAAACGGCTAGAAGAAAAGGTGGAAGGAAAGGGAAAAAAAATCGATGAGAGAGAAATAGAGAAGACAAGGGTAGAAGATGATGAAATCATCGTAGAGCGATGACTCTACCGTTCTTGGATTGCAAGTGTGATGCACCCTGTCCACTGCAATCGCTTAGATGCGAGGCTGCGTTTGTCGCCTTAAAAATAGAAAAGTTTCACGAAATGCAGGGACTTCGTAAAATTTTTTTCGGAGGTGCCGTTTGCAGCAGGATATAGCTTGATCCTTCCTCTTTAATTTCAAGTAAAAGAAACGTGGCTGCGATTTTTTTTCGCAAAGTTACAGTACTTTGAAGTTACCCTTGCAATTTCCAATGCGACAAGCATGGCCTCGTATTTAAAGGGTTACAGCGATGCAGGGAAATGGAAATTGCACAATCCAGGAACACTGTCTTAAAGTAGAGGTTTCGAGCTTTAATTTAAAAAAACAGTCATCATTCTAGGATATTTTTTCGCGGAGTTATCGTCAGGCAAACTTGACCAATTGATCGAGCCTCGATCGAACGGAGAACCACTGGGACTGGGAGTCGCAGATCGCGCGTCGGCGAGAGATGTCTCAAAGACGGAAACCCGATCTGTTTACTTAGCCCTTTTTACTAGCGTTTCATCTGACCGAGCGGTTTTTTAGCTGTATTGATCGCGCTGGATCCCCGAGACAGTGTTTTTTGCAGAGGCGTTCGCGGAAGTCTCGCGACGAGCGTCTGTGCGCCCGTTGTAGGATCACTGGGAAGACAGGAGCGGAGCACCGAGAAAATGGCAAAAAAGAAAGCCGCCGTTGTTCGGGGCTCGCGAGATGAAGAAGGATGCCAGCAGTGATATATGTGTCCGCGTTGAAAAACAAGAAGTGTCCACCGGAGAAAAGTCGAAGGAGCAAAATGTCGGCGGACCTCTATCGGAGCAACGATTGAAAATCATTTTTGCACGCAACGCGGTGAAAAATTATCATTGGACTTTCGAGGGTAACTTCGCGTCGATTTCTTTCAATTTCATTTAACCCTCGAATCGAATTTTGCTCGAATAAATTTATTCGAAGAATTATTTCGCATTGTACGAATAATCGAGGAGACAGTGCTCGCGGAGAATTAATTTTTCAATGGCTTCCCGCAGAGATGCTTTCATTCTGCATACCTCAAATTAAAGCTGAAAGAACGTAGATTGATCTACGGTAATTGCAAATTTTTTAAACTCACGTTTTCCTATAGAAAATCGCAACCGATCATCCCCCAAAATTGACTGGAGAAATAGATCGAATAAATTCTTCGAAAAATCTTTCGAGTTTAATTCTCTCAAGTTATCGTGCTCGAATCAAAGCGTTCCAGGTTAACCTAGGTGGAGCAGGATTTCGAGAAAAATGCTCGATCGCCTCGAAAATCGGCAATTAATAGAACGGTGCGTCACGGCACGCGACGCAATACACCGGATACCTGTCGCACTAAATCATCGCGACGGCAGATTTTTTGTCGCGGCAAATTCGAACGTGTCATTGTTATCGGCGATTAATTCCGACTGTTGGCACGCATCGGGAATCGGGGACGCGACAGCTTATGAGCGCAAGGGTCGATCGATTAACACGTTTCGGTGTCCGGTAATGGGCCGAGTCCATGAATAACGCCACCTTCCAGTTTCCTTCTTTCTCGTCGTCCTTTGATTCCTCCGCGGTCGTTAACAAGCCAGATCCACGCCATCCGATTAACCGTAATTCACTGTAATTTTCGAGTAACTGTTTCGTGCACGCGTGTCGCCCCGAAGCCTGATTTCCGGTTCGCCGAGGAGCTCGGAACTGCGCGCCATAGACGAAGAACACCGTCACGTTCGCTTTCTGCGACCAAAATTATTTCAACGTAGTTTCAAGATCTCGAGCTGTGGCGGTTTCTTGATATTTTATGCGAATTATTATTATGCGATTATTCGAATAAAGAACAGAAATCATTTGATTTATTTATTCCAATAATTCTTTATTCGATTAAAGTAATCGCGCGGCTCTTTATCAGAATAATTCTTAATTCTTAATTCGAATAAAGAAAGAATTATCCGAATAAAATATTATTCGAACGAGTAAATAATTATTCGAATCAAATCTCCTTGAAATAAATTCAATGTTATCGTATAATAATTTAGTCCTCGGTCTTTATCTTTGATCCGGCATGCGAATAAACTGTCGTCGAACTCTGCTCGAGCGAAACGCAGCGTGCTAATTGCGGAGGCAGCTGCGCGACGTCGAGTTCATGCAATATTTAATGTTCATCACAGGCTCTCCTGAAACGGTGTGCTTTCGGTCGCGAGATAAGCCGGCGGATTTAAGAAGGTTACACGTTTCTTTCCGGCCGAATCATTTCTCAGCGTCGGATCTAGCAGGAGGCGTTATCATTTCAGTGTTCTTGCCTCCCCGGGCGTAATTCATTGTGTCGCGCGCGATAATGTAACCCCGGGGTCGCGTTCACGAAGCGACTGTCACCGCCGAGACCGGGGAACGAACATGTACCGTTCAACGGCGTACAACCAACGGAAGCTTGTTCGAAAATGTTCGGGAAGAGCTGATGCACTTTGTCAATCCCGCGAACGGGCCAAGGGACTATTCTTATCAACGACCACGACGGATTAACCTCGCGCGGAATTTCTACCAATTGCTTCGATCTTTCAGCATTCTATTCTTTTATTTCTAATAGAGACGAGCGTAATCTTATTTTCATGGTCGATAAGAGAGACTAATCATTTCTCCGAATAGAATTTTATTCGAATAATTCGTTCGTTTGTTCGATTACGATTTTACTCGAGTCGAGAATCATTTAATAAATTATTCGAATAAATTATGATTCGATTAAGGAATTATTGAAATGAATAGATAGAATAACGACACACAAAACGCAGGAACAAGAGAGCAAGAACGCGAAGATTCGCGGTGTTTTCTCGGGTGGTTGCATCGTGTTTCATGAGCGATTAGCATACCGGTCTCGCATTGTCACCTGCTCGGAGTCCGAGCCGGCTCGACGCGGCCGCGACACGTCCCGAAGAATGTAGAAATTGCCGTGGAGGACATGTTGCAATTGCAGTTTGCCTGATCGCGCCGGTTGACGCGCTAATGCCGAGGTGTCAACGGGGGAATCTCTCCGCGAGTCCCGCTGTTCATTACACGCGACGGTGAACACTTTGCATCTGAATACGGGTAACGAGCACTTACGTTCAACGAGGCTTTGTTTAAATTAATCCGCAGCCTCCTCCGGCCCGCGGCGCCGGAGAAATCGATACCGCGGCGCGGCGTTTCGTAACGCCGTTTCATCGAATAACCGCTTGTAAGTTTGACCGTATATACACTCCGTCGCGGAATAATTGAACGATCCGTTCAATGGACGAATTACCTACCGTTCGACGGAACGCGGTCGGTCGGGCTCTTCGCGTGATTAAAAATCCTCTGTCCCGTTCCAACCCCTCGGGCCGCGCCGTTCCACCTCGGACATTTTCAGCTGCTCAACTATCCCTCTGTTGACGTTATAATCCCAACGAATTTACTCGACCATTTTATAACATTTATATAAGTGTAATTTTATATAAATTGCTATTTAAATTTGACCCTGTATCGATATAAGATTTATTTCAATCTCTATGAACCCGTAAAGGTTACAAATTTTTATATAACTTTATAGAGATTTATATCTAAATTTTATTCTACTATAATTTTATTCCAACTGCGAGTGAAACGATATTTACTTATGCAAATATTTCGCTGGTTGCCATTCGATATGAAATCATTTCAAATTCTCGGCAGCGCTGCTCGAAAGAGATGTTAATCGGGATGAAACGGGACCGACGAAAGAAAGCAGGTAGCAGGGAAAAAAGAGACGATAATGAATCACAAACGAGAAAACTCCGATATCGGGGCTCTACATTGTACTATCACGCCTTTCATCCGGCTTTTTCTCGCCTCGCGCGCGTTTCCTTCGTTTCCCGGCGACTTTGTCCCATCCCCTTGCCCTTTTCTTCGCCAACTAACGGCCATCCCCGCAATCCCTTTCATCGGTCTCTCACCCGTTTCCGTTCCTGTTTCATTTTCCTACCGTCCGCCGGGTTCCTTAGGTTTCTCGAGCACTCTTCCGCTCGTTTCCGCGACTCTTTTGTAATTCCACATGGTAAATAAGTAACTAGCAGCGACAATGAGCTTGGCCTGTCGCTTATTCTCGATCGTGTCTCGCCCATGCTTCTTTAAAACGCGAAAATAATTGCGAATTGTCCTTCGAACTCGCGCCTTTCCAACCATCGTTCGCCTCTACTCCTTCGATTTAATACTAAAAATTACGAAGTACAGAATACGCTTTAGTATCTATTTTTTAATCAACTTTAAGCAAATAAAAAAGACAGCCTAATTAAAATATGAAATATATTAAATATAACTGCAATTGTAATATATATTTTCTAACATTAGAAGCTCAAGGGCTCAAGTCGGAAAATGTAATTCATTTTTCCAAAAATGTAACAATCTCCTACCATGAGATATTAAATAACCAACGTAATTTGCTACGTGCGGTAGCTTTGAACGATGAAATGTGACGATTATTAAACTTTGTAATAACGCTAAAATCATTTCTGACGGGAGAAAAATGTCCCAGCGAACGGCGGCCGGTCGACAGCGAACCGTGCTATCAGCGAAGAAATGGTGCATAAACGTCCGGCTGCGGGAGAGATTTCCAGCAATAATTTTCCTCGGACAATTAGCATGTTTACGAGCGTGCGAACAGGCACTGTGCGTCCCGTCGTCTCTATGGTTGCCTTTAATGGCCGGATTGGGGCCGCGCGCAGAAGCGGACACGCTCGACACGCGCCTTATGGTGACGATTGACGATGACACGTGACCGTGGCACGCGCGGATCACCTGAGCACAGTATCACCTGAGCACAGTATCGCCCGAGCACAATATCGGCCGAGCACAATATCGCCCGAACACAATATCGCCTGAGCGGAGATAGATCGGCAGGATGGAAATCCGGAAGCCCATTTTTCCCGAGCGTTAACGCCGGTCATTGCGCAGCTCGCAATAAATACCTGATTATCTAATCAACGGCATTGTGCCGGTCGTGCGCCGGTCGTGTGCCGACGCTCGTAGGTACTACACATTTCTGTTCC
The DNA here is from genome assembly GCA_028455555.1 of Augochlorella aurata. NCBI lineage: Eukaryota > Metazoa > Arthropoda > Insecta > Hymenoptera > Halictidae > Augochlorella > Augochlorella aurata. The sequence continues at coordinate 3,147,957 of CM052155.1, read as the reverse complement.
GTGCAAACGGACTCTGCAAATGGACAATCGTTGCCGCGGACTTTCATGCGAACAATTTACCTGAGCGTACAGGTAGCTCGGTACACGTACGACGGCTAATGCCGTGTTCCGAGAACTGTTTCCGTGACCGAGTCGCTTGTAAATCCGCTCGTTGCGATCTCGTTCGGGGCTCGTAACGATCAAAGAGTCACCAAGACCCGTCGTAGATCTTAATTTCGAGCCGGGAAAAGAATTTCTGGAACGCGGCTGCCTTTGTTCCGGCCGGAACTGTTTTAAGGACCTGCGCAGCTTTCTACGCAACAAATCAATAATTTCTTTATAAATATAGTCTTTTCGTGCCTGAATACACTGCTCGAAGCAATTAGAGCGTAGGATAATTTTCGGTGGAAATTGGCCAACTTTGATCGACGATAACTCTGCGAGAAGTCAACGTAGAATGACGACTGTTTTTTTAAATTAAAGCTTGAAACCTCTACTTTAAGACAGTGTTCCTGGATTGTAAGTTCCGTTTCCCTGCACCGCTGTAACTATTTAAATACGAGGCTACGTTTGTCGCATTAAAAATTACCAAGTTTGACAAAACGCGCGGTCATTGTCAAATTTTTTAAGAAGCGTCGGTTTGTCGAATTGAAAATCGAGGAAAGCTGTCTTAAAGTAGAGGTTTGAAGCTTTAATTTAAAAAAAGAATCGTCACGCTGCAATGACTTGTCGCAGAGTTATCGTCGATCGAAGTACGTACAAGTTCCGCGTCTTTATCATAAAGAGAAGTTATTGACTTTTGTGATTGTCCGGCGAACGGTGGAAAGAAATCGCGGTAAATCGATTCCGGTTCCGAGAGGGTCGTTAGAAAAGCGGAAACGAGGCGCGTTAATTGTTTCTATAATTATTCATAACCGTTCGAATTTGAAAAACGCGATCCAATCGGCTATAAATTATACCGCTCGCGCGCAAAACCTCTCTCGGCTTGCCCCTGCACGACCGTTCTTGTGCATGACAGTTAATTTCCAGTTTTATTGCCGTATCGATCCGTAATTAAATTGCACCGAACAACGGGCAACACTTTTATGCGACGCGTGCACGCGCGCGCGCGCGACCGCTCCCCGCGTTCGTAAAATTCCGCGAGCGATTTTATTGCCGTACATTCGTTAATCCCTTGTTTAATAACGTGCCGGACCCGGTTTATTCGCGACTTCCGCGGACCGCCGGCCAAATAAAATTTTGGTTTCCGTATTAATAACGCGGTATTACATTCAATGCAATGAAGATACCGGGCCCGCTGACGGTCGTGTTTTTAATGGGCACGCGCCGATAAAGAATATCAAGGCCGTTCCGCGTGACAGCGTTTTCGGCGCTGGCGTCGACATTATTCAAAACGGAATCGTTCCGAAAACAGTTTCGATTCTCCCGCTCGCTCCCGTGAACACCTCGTTTTCATCGATCGGATATATCCGGATTCGCATCTCGAACGGATAAGTAACTCTACAATTTCATTAATGAATTACCGAAGCGATTTCGATGGAAAAGATTAAGTCTTTCGAACAAGCACGGAACAAGATTGCGAATATTTTCGCGAAAGCGATGTTTATTTAATGGCATGTACTTGCCGGTATTTATTCGTTATTAGAATAAATTTGCATTCGATTGATTTACTCGTCGAATGAAATTGTCTTCGTTAGCCTTTGTCTTTCATCCGTCAGCCGAATCAAATGCCGACTCTGTTCCGGCCGAGCCCGTAGAAATTTCTCCCGACTCGAGTTCCAGGGACAATAAACTCCCGAGGCAACGATGGCGAAGCGTTTAGAAGCTGGGAACGATGGTCCGAACGATGATCCGATTTTGATGCCTCTCGGCTGTTAGAGCCCGATAAAACCGTCCACCCCCGCTGTGCTCGTCCCTCGCGAGCCTCTTCGCGCGCGCACTCGGCTATCGATGACAATTTAATAAATCCTTTATGCGCGGTTACGAGCGGCCGCGGCCGGCCACCGGCGGAGAAAGTTACGAGGCGTGATCGAATCAGGATTTTATGACTCATCGGTCGTTCAATTGTGTTAGTCCGCGGCGCGTTAAGTAATAAACACCAGCGAATCGCTTGTTGCACCGACGACGTTGCATCCGTCGCCTCCGTTCGAAAGCAACAAGCGTCCCGCGGTAATCAAAAGTTCGGCCGAACCCCGCTAAAACCACCGACGATCCTGACGACGACGACGACGACGAGAGACGTCACCGACGGGGAGGTCTTCCTCTATTATTCAAACTGCGAAACGAGTTCGATC
>CM052155.1:3129954-3145584 GCA_028455555.1 Augochlorella aurata | reverse complement strand
CTCGGAAATATTAGCTAGATGCTCTTTTAATTTCTTTAACAACATTCAACATAATAATAGTAATAATAATAATAATAATATTGACGTTAAACTCTTTAAACTCGGCGCACCCTCACCGCAGCAACCCCTTAAATGCGGGGCCTTGTTTAGTAAAAAATAATAAATAAATAATCAGCTAAATAAAGCGGAAACTCTGCATTTTCGAGTGGCTGCATTTACGTCTGACTCTGACGACATTTTATCAACGCTCTAGCCGGCACAATCGCCGCTTATCTGTCCCGCGTCAGCCGCAACGGACCGCAGTGGTACAGTGCTCGGAACACTATTTAATAACAGTTAATTAACCGGGAAGCAAGAGCGCTTCCGCTCTTCTTCCAGCCGCTTTTTTCTTAGTTTAATTTCATTTCATTTAAGCGAAGATCTCGCCGAGCGGAGGAAAGAGGATTTTCAAGTTTGCCGGAGACCTGACCTAGCCTGGTTTTTGCCCGTCCCCGGCGACAGTCCCGACCGAATATCACGGAAGTGTTTTATTAAAGCAGATTTATTATTATTCGGGGACACGACCTTATTCGCCGAGATGAATTCTATCTGCTGCAACAGTTTCCTCACATTTTTAACGCGGCCAGCAGCTCGTTTCCACGACTTATCCAGTTTATGCAAACTTTCGTCTGACCTATTTCGAGGCTCCAGCGACGACTCGTCGCGTTTTTTCGGCCGGATCGAACGCCGATCGATGAAAATGTCGCGCCTAAAAAAGCACGCGCGACCGTTCAATTTCTGCGGAATCGTTTCTTCGCGGAACACGTCTTCCTGCGAGAGCCTCGGACGTCGAACGGACGCGCCGTGGTCCAAATTGGTTGGCCGAAAGTCGGCTTTCAAAATTCTACCGGAGGCAACAGCAAATTTTCATCGCCTACACAGACACCTGTGCAACTTGTATTCCAATGCGCGTGTATATTACATCTGCACGCGCTGTTATAGATAACAATTCCCGCGCATTGTCCTATTCGATCGGAGAAAGTCAATTTGCAGGTGTGCCGAGTTTGGTCCGACTGAATCGGCCGTTGTCGTCCGCTGTTAACGTTTCGTTTAGTTCTAATTACCGTCGAACTCGGTCAATCGACGATAAGAAGAGGAATTCGCGAGCGCAAAGACGGAAACTTTGCGAACGACTAATCCACTTTTCCGCTTCCTCGTGCAATTCAATTTGCATGCTCCAACTGTTCGACTGTTTTCGAAACTTACCGGGTCTCCTCGGCGGAGGGAGAGCCGACTCTCGGCCGGTTCCCGTGTGTCTTCGAAAGCGAGCGAGAATCCGGTACATACCTGAAACGGAGGGAATAAAACACAATTAGCTCGAGTCCGCAGATTCCTCGCGGATACCGGAAAAAAGGCCGCAGATTTACGGAGAGAGGAGAGCCGCTGCTCGCGCGGACGCGTTAACGTCGCCGGGGAGAATGTGTGCTTTATTGCGGGGGAGAGCCGAGTCTGCGAGCAGCCGGAAAAAAAGAACGAGCAAGGATATCGATCTCTCGGTAGCTGCTGTTCGAGCCGGCTCGTTACAGAGTCCGGACTTAATTTTTAGAATATCAGCACGCCGAAGCGACCGTTTCAATATTAAGCAGTTTTCTCTGCGCCGCGCAGTTTTCCTTTCGTTCGCGCCGGGCGACGATCGATCGCGACAACGGTTTAATAACACCACGGCTTGTATTTTTAGCGCCCCGGAGACCAGCTGATTCGAACGTTGCTCCGGCTGTTTAAAATATTTTCCGAAATCTCGAAGCGCAAACCGCGAGCCACACTTTTGTCATCGCGCCTCTGCAACTGGACACTGTTCGGATAAAATTTTATTTTTATTTATTTCATTTATTTCAATTATTCCTATTTAATTCTTATTTATTCATACGGCTTCGCGGTAAGCACAGGGCAATGAGTTCAATATATAAAAATCAATGTTCTATTGCAGCATAATACAAATAGAATCTCAGTCTTTATAAGTTTCAATTATATAAAAATTTGCAGTTTGTAAAACAGTATCGTTTCTATCAATTTTATCGGTTTCCAATTCGCGAAATATTTTTCTTGTTATTTTCTGACCGATTCACACAGCCATCGAGCACCGTGCACCGCGAGAAACCTTTGATCCTGCCGAGTAATCGATTATCCGACAAAACGTGACCTAGATGCGGTATCGTCGACTCGTTTATAACAATTCCGTGGGTTAGACAACGTTCCAGGAACAGCGCCTCCAATTTCGCCAAAGAGACACTTCAGGCAAGGCCTGTACACATCCATAGAACGTTAATGTTTCGTGACGCTATAATGTTCCATTATACCGGATTAAGATAATAGTATGAACATCAAACTGTCTACTTATATCGATCCCCGGCTTCTTCTTCCTTCGCTCTGCTCTCGCATTAGGCTGCCCAGCTGCGAATTTCCAATTCTTTAACCCGTTCGCCTGCGATCGTTCTCCGAGAAACGTGCGCGATTTAATTCGGTATATGAAATCAAACTAAAATATTTCTGTTTAATACATTTAAATGAAACGTGGAAAAATAAATCATGGCATGAATGAAATTACTGCGAACAAAGTTTTAACAGCTATTTAAATTCCTTTCTGGCATCGCTTATTTATTAATAATTAATTATTACCACGACGACGAGTAAAATCAGGGTTAATATCCGATCGAGTATCAATTTCGCTCGGGAGTTGCGCGGCTGCGAGAAAATTCGCCGGATCACGGAAACGAGAAAAAAGTCTCGAGAAAAGAGAAGAATCGCGTCGTCGAATCATTGGTTCGCGTGGACTGGCGCGAATCCGCGGTGAACGACGGCTTCATTTTGCTCAAAGTTGAGCCGGTCGCGACGCGGCGCTCTGAAAATAAACGGCTCATTTATCGGGACAAAGGGACGCCGTGTTTTTCGTCGGTGCTTTTTCCGCGCGGATGAGACGAGGGTGAGACACGAGGGTGTCGCGAGACCGGGGTGGGGGCAGGGTGGCGCCGATTAAACGGATTATCGATTTGACCCGACGGTCCTCTAACCTCGTTGCAAGGTGCGACGGGTCATTCATACATATATTCGAGCTACGTAATAGAAATTGACCATCGATTCGACATTTGGCTCGACGGCGTTGCACTCTCTCGCAATCAATGCCGGCGATAAACCCGAACGAGAGACACAGCACACAACGACGAGCCATCTCCGTGTTCTCGCGAGTTCCCGGGGTGCCGTTCGGCTCGCGCGAAATCGAATAAAAATGGCCACGGGCCGGCAAACGTTAATTACGCCGGGCCAACAGCCCGCCAAGTGGTTTAAACTTGCATCATATTAATTGGAAACATCCAGCGACGATAATCGAGCTCACGAATAACGAACAGCGGTCCGCAGAATTTTCTGGCCGAAAGTCAGTTTTTCGATTCTCGCGTTCCGAATAAATTATTATCTTCCGAAATAATCGTGGAAGATATACGGATAAAAACGCGAAATCTTTTACCAATTAATTCCTGTCGAATTCCGTAGCTGATAGATAATGGGAAAAATAAGGAAAACGGAAAGGGAGTTGAAAGAAGTTGTCCTAATCTCTGGCCAAAAATGACCGACCTCTGGCCACCGTGCAACGACGCGTTTCGTTCTCCCGGCGACAACGTTTCTGCAGTTTTAGTTGTGCAGTTATTTGCATATCCGAGGTCGTCGAAAATGTTAAGTTATTACGATTGCCTCGCCATGAATAATTCCAATGGTTCCGATAGCTGACAGGCCTCGCGCCCGACTGAAATAAACAAAAACCGGGAACAAATATTTATATATTCCGACAGCGCGTTATTTAATATACGTGATAAACCAGGCCCCGGTGTCTACAACAAAACAATATAAAAAGAGACTAACTACCATCGTCGGAACAATATTGACGTGGATATTTGTTTGCAGGGAAAAAACAATAGAAGAAACGTTGTTACGCAGTTTCATTTTTAATGAAAACTCTGCTCGGCAACAACAGCAGCGCTTGGAATCGATGCGTCTAATAACCGAAGTGGCTTTCTCTCCCTCTCTCTCTCTCTTATTGCTTCATCCAGAATTGGACATTATTCGAACAAATTCTTCGAGTACAATGTTTATTCGAATAATATATCGAATAAATACTTCGAACATAATTTCGAATAAATATCTGCAATAAATTGTTGGAATGAAATTGTATTCGAGAAATAAATCGAACGCGTCCTCCGAATTAAATTTGACTCGGACAAGAGATCGAATAAACTCTTCGAATAAAATTAGATTCGAATAAAATATGGCCGTCGGTGACTTCGCGACGCGCAGCGAAATCCATTCGACGGTTAAATATGCATCAATGTTTAATAATCAAGGGTTCAGCGTGTCGATGAATTATTTCGCGGCACCGCGGAATAATAATGAAATATTACTCGGTCGAGAACAATGGCGGCGAGATGTTTTCGTTGCGGCGCGCCGGCGCGTCCAGTCCCGTCCAATTTCGCTGATGCACCTCGGCAAACTGTGATTTATTTGATATCAAGCTTATAAAAGCCGCATCCCATTATTTTTTTCCAGCGGCGACTACCGCGGCGCGCTTCTCTCTTCGCGCTCAACTCCGGCTTTGCTATTTTATATCGCGCCGAACTGCCAACTAATTGGCCGGAAACGCGTGCACCGTTTTGCCTCGCTGCGGCCACACTCGCGCGTTTTATTTCCCGTGAAATAATCATTTTCGAACAACCAATTGTTCTAGAAGTAACACAGAGGAAGAGAGAGAGAGTTGTTTTTAGTTTTATTGCTCGAGCAACCACGAATGAAATAAGGAAGCTAACGTCGCCAGATTATTTGCCATTTTATATGAATTTTTCACGCAAACTTTTGTTCAATTTTGAAATGAAATTTCAACAATTTCCCGCGACAAAAAAGAATGAATTACTGTAATTATAACGTGTACGTTTGACCTTTTCATGTTTCGTTTAAACGCGTCGCTCTTATCAAATATACACGTAAATAAAGAATATCAAAGTGTATAAATCAAAGGAAAGAAATTTTAATAGAGAGGATAATAATTTCGGAATAATTTCGTTTAAATGGCCGAATGGAAGGACAATTTAAATTTCCGTTTTGCGAACGACGACGAGGCTGGAGCTCGTGACACGAGAGGAACGGACGAGTAAAACGAAAGTCACGAGGTTGCGTCAAAAGATTAACAAACGACCAAAAATGTGGTTTCTTTGTTGGCCTGCTAGAGGATGCCGTTGGATTTCGAAAACATTGCGCGGCGGCTCCCTCCCCGCCCGCCGCGCGTCCCTCGCCCCGCGCCCCGCGGCCGGCCGCGCGTACACATCGATCAAAAAACTTTTTTTCGCCGTGTGCTCGGCTGGTATCCATTTATACCGGGTCCTTTAACGATCGTTCCGCGGGCACCGAGCGCGGGAGGATCGAAGGAAAAATTCGGAATAACACGGCCGAGATTACGTCTCGTTAGTACAATCAGTGGACATGAAATAACGCTGGTGGCGCGCGGTAATAAAACGATGAATACGAGGAGATTAACGGCGGAGAAACAGAGACAGAGAGGGAGAGTCGAGCAAAAGAGTCGGTGGGAAAGAGAGCACAGAAAACGAAGAGGGAGGAGGAAGAGAGAGAGAGAGACAAAGTGTGCATGTGCGAGTGCAAGAGACAGGCGGAGAGACGAAGGAAGACGAGATTAGTAACGTCAATAATAATAGTGGCCGAGTAACGAGGCCAAGATGAGGGAAAAGACAAGAATCACGGTGACGCACGGAACGCGGTCATTTTCGGCAGAAAAATAAATTTCTTCTCCTCTAATCTCTGCAAAACGATCGTCTTCCTATGATAACCCTTTGAAGCGTCGATAACTGAAATATTACTCCTATCGAATAACTTTGGAATTGAATTCAGCATTCGAAGATCGAGGTTTCGGACGTTTAATAAATCTTGAATTTATTAATATTTTAACGAACCTTGATTTTATCAACGCTCGAATAAATCTCGACTTTGTCGATGAAAAACAACTGAAGCGACGGAAAGCGAATTCGCAGATCGCCGCGGGACAAGCCTAATCGGAGGAGACTTTTGTCGGGCACTGTACCCGAGTGGTAGCTATCATACACACGATTCCATCATATACAATTCGCGTCTGAGCCTCGACCACGACCAACGGTGCATTATAAATAACTTTCAGTATCGTGATGTGTATCCCACTTGAAAAGCTGCGCACACAACCGACCGAGCAGCCCGTGTACACTCCAACACGAATTATGAATTCCCTATTTAGGGGTCGTTAATAACCTCATTAAAAAAAAAGAGAGAAAGAGAGGGAGCGATAGAGTCGGAAGAAATGGAGAAGAGTAGGAAGAAGAGGGAAGAGAGGAGAGAGAGAAGAGAACGGAAAGGAAACGACGTTTTCTGTACATAATTTCTGCGCGGGATTTAAATGGACTGTACAGGCAACGACAAAATAGGCGACGCTTTCGCGACGATTCATCCATCCACTCGCGATGGAATACATTTCATAGGATTGTTGAATTATGAATTTCCTGTTCGGAGGTTATTAGCGAGCTGCATTGGGAAGAGAAAGTCTATTTGTATCGTGTACGATTTAACTGGGGGTACAGGCCGCGCCAAAATCTAAGGCCGAAGTGTAATATTAATATTGCCGGGCGAGACGCTCGAATTATATTCATATTTCGTATGCCTTAATACAAGCTAACGCGAATTGATCTGTTATTAATTAATGCTATTGCGTATTTTGCCCATTATCCGTTCGTTTCCTCGGCTAAGTTTTTCATTAAATTCGATGGAATTTGATTAAATAGAACTAAATTCGATTTAATTTAATTCGATTTCATTTAGTTTAATTTAATTTAATCTAAATCGCGATCGAATTTCAATTATTCGACGTTGAATTTAATTTTAGAGGGATTACCTCTGTGCGCCGAGTGTACTCGTATAAAACCACCGGGTGTTTCAAAAGATACTGTGCGAGGTTACTTCCTATATGTACCTTCGGTGAAAGTATTAAATTGTTTGACAGGAAACTGAATTAGTAGGAATTATTTCCGTATGTTGTGTAAACGCGTATAAATGTACAGGGCTGTTCAAATTACATTAATTTTTCTTGCTGCGCGTCGAGTCATTTCAAAGACTCGGATTCGCAGAACCGAAGAGAAGAAGGACGAATTAGAAGGTGCTATTTCTCGCAATCGTATTCGGAAGACAATTGAATTTATCGACTGCGAGCATTTCGAACGTAGCTCGTTGCAAAATAAACGATAGATTCGAAGGAGAGATAGAAATGTATGTAAATGACGCGAATATTTGTATTCTGAAACGATCATCTCGTTTCTATTCAATTATCGAGGATAAACTGTTACTAGCTTCGCAGCGAGATACATTATCGGGAAGCCTCATCAGAAAAGGAACGCATTCGACGCGTTCCCGACGGTTCGGACGAGGGTACAGACCGATCCAAAACAAGTGGCAGGATCGAGAAGAGATACGGCCGCTTCGAGTCAAACTGGATTGAACCGATCGGTTCATTACGGAAGAGATCGAAAGAGATCAAAAAGGCGAGTACGCAAGCTCGACACGCCGTACAGATTTCACGCTAGTTTACAGGTTCCTTCGAAACAGCGGGTCGAATTACGAAGCAATGGAACTCGTTGAAAAAAGGACTACGAATTTTTCTGCGAGATAAAAATTATCTGCATCGATTGCGCAATTGCACGTTTTTTAAATTCTCTTTATAGGCTGAGATAAAAAAGATAAAATTCCGGTCGTTGTTCCAAATAATTACAGTTTTTGAAAATAACGTTCTAGTCGACTAATTCCTCCAACATCGGAATAAAGATTTAAATCGCTTCGCGCGATTATAATAATGTTATTCCGTTTTGAAAGGCGTCCGAATACTTTCCAGTCTCACTGTATGTATGTCCGTCTCGATTAATAAATTTCGACGAGCTTACTTATGCGTATTCGAGGGAGTGTGCGTCACGTACCAGCACGCACAAACACCCGCCCAGTCAGTCAGCCGCGCACACGCGTGCACACGCGTGCACTCGCAAGCACGACAAAGAACAGAGAACAGAGAACACAGGCTAGCACAGAGAGACACACCGAGTCGGACTCGCGAGCGCAGCTGTACACTGGCGGAAATTATGCGACTACATTACCGGCGAATCGAATCGCTCGCGTAATTTCAAATGATAATAATGTTCTCGAGAAATTCCGATCCCACGGCGTTTCCCTGCTCCCCGCTGGCGCCCATCCGCCCTTCCGCCCTTCCGCCCTCTGTTGCCCCGGCGGAGCACGGATCGGTGCATCTGTCCGTCCTCTTGGGTCGTGTTTACGCGACACGCACGAAGAAAACGAGCATGAACGAACATAAACGACGGGGTACGGGGATCGAGCCAGCGAGAGGGAGGGGTGTCGAGGCGGGACACGGGGTGGGACGCGTGCACGCATAAGCGAGCGGCCATAATAACCGGCGGTAAATCGGCGGGGCCAAGTGACACACCGCATAAGCTCAATGGAATTCTGGTAATTAAATGGGTCTTTGAATGAACGGCGATAGGCTATTCGGCCGACCCGAGATAACCCCGCGGAGATAATGAAATTCTTCGATCCGCGGTGGCTCCATTTGCATCCCTTCCACCGCTCTGCTTCATCAACCTGCCTACTCGCCAATTTTCGCAAGCGATTCACAAAAATCTAGACACGCCAACTATAAAATATACATATATCAAGACAATTTAATCGATCGTTTTTTCAAATACCACTGCAATTAATAATTTTTAATTTCAACGAATAATTTCCTTTGGCGCAACATATATAACTATATTCGATACACGCGCTTATTTCTGGAGCGTCGAATAAATCCAGAAATATTATTTCACCCCATCGCGAGTATTTCGTTAATTACTTGCAATAATTTTTCGAATATTCGCGCATCTGCTCGTCGTTGTTCGCTCGCTAATCTTTTCCGCTACAAGGATATATCGAGTGCGTGTAGTGTGAACGGCATAATTGCGAGCACGCTCGCATGCACGCATGCACGCGCGCGCGCGAGCGCAGTCCGGCTCGAGTAGGCTCAGAGATTGATTTTCATTAGCGTTTAACCGGCCAGATTGATGAATGAGACTATTCGGTAGTTTCCTCGAAGAGTTATCGACACTCGTAACGCGACACGCGAATGATCGCCGTGATTGGCTTATTAATTTACTGCAGCCAAAAGACTAAACACCCAGTCGCGATTCCCACCGGCAGAAGTTGCTCGTTAGAACCCTCCTCGAATACTCATGTTTATTAAACGCACATTGTCGCGAATACATTAATCGGACCCCTGCATTGGCTAATTTAATCGATTATTACTAGACTGCGGGTCTGACGCCTTTATGGCAAAATTGGCTAGGTAGAATTTACAACGAAAATATATTAAAAGCAATTTAAAACGCCAATGAATTATTCCGAATCTATTAAGATAACAAAGCCTTAATTTATCTTGCGAACTGCATGCTCCAAACTGCTGTGTATTAATATCAATTTTAGTAGATCGGGTACTAAAATATTATTAAATATTAAAATCTAATTAACATTGGCGTCGATATTAAAATTGAATCAGTATTCATATTAGTATTAATATTAAAATCGAATTAATATTGATATATAAGTAATGGTGAGAGAGTTATTAATATCAAGTAAATTTTCTAATAAACCCACGCGATTATTAAATATGACATTAAAAATCGATTCTCCTACCTATGTACCTCGCACGTTTATCGGCGACGTCGGTGGGAACGCGGCTTAACGCGGTACAGTGCCGTCGAAAAGTTGACGAGGCTCTCTCATTGGCAACGTTCGAGGAATCCCGGTGTGATGTATGCGTGACCGTATCATGTTTTATGCATATTATGTCCGTGCACTTCTGCAGGCGCAATATCGGTGTGATTCGAGGGAGGGGGGGAACAAGTGGCGAACTATGGAGGATCGCGAGGATAAAAGAACAAGAGGGCCCCCCGACTACTTCCGTTTCGCTTGTTCGCGTTTCTTTTCGACTCGTTTCTCTCGTTTCCTTCGCGGCCCCGATTATCCGCCGCGGGCGTACACACAATATTTTATCGCGGCCGAGCGTCGCGCACCGACCGGTAATTAATTATAACTGTATGCGTCATATCGCGGCGAACAAGATTATTCCGAATCCGCCGCTCTGAATTTCAAGCGAGCCGGTCTCTCTAGTAGTGCTAGACCCGCTCGAAATATTAACGCACGTTTCGTAATTTCGCTTTTACTATCTGCCCCCACTGTCTCGCCCAATGCACGACGAAATCCGGTATTCCGTGGGCGAAAATTCAATTTTTTAACTATCACGTTCGAACCACATTTCCGTTCCCATCGACGACTCCTTGGAACCTCGTGCAACCATGCGAGTTATATAATTGTACGATTTTATTCTCGTACAGTTATATAAACGCATCATTTTATTCTCGTGTAATTCTATCTTTAGTATTAAAATTGTTTTAAAACGTACAATCTCTGAGTAAGCATCAAAGAATTGTAAAACAATTTTTATTTAATAAAACACGGTCGCCGCTGTTTTTACGAGGGAGATATTTTTTTATTTACCAATCCGTCCAAGCTTTGTATTTTTATTAAAAAAGCATTAAGCTTCGTCGCTCGAAAATTAATTAGTGCCACGATTTTAGAGGAATTTTGCTCAGAAGAAAGGTCAAAGTTTCGGAGCTGACTGAAATTTTAATGCTCTGGACGCGTTCATCTAGCTCACGAGCCGTCCTGTAATATTTTATTAAATGCAACGTATCCTCTCATAAAATATGTATAATCTCCGAAAGCCCATAAATACCCCGGCCGTCGTGCCGTGTTTTTTAATTCTGAGTAACGACGAGCGGCAAATTCGTTCGATTTTCTCCGCGCGAAATAGGAAATCGACTTTGAGGCGACGCGCGTTTATAATTTCGATTCTTCGATCCCTCCTCGTAATCGACGTTCAAACCATTAAAAAGCGAGAAGCGCTCTTGTTCGGACTCGAAACAAAACGGCCTCCTCGCTGCATAAAATCGCGCGACGTTTCAAGCAGATAAAAAATAACATTTGCATGCTCGAGGCTTCGATAACGTGGAGCGCGCGCAATAGTAAACATAAATTACTCGAAATCTTGCCACAATTAAGATACGGTGCTGCTGCAGTGGAAATTTTCGTGGCGCAATCGATCCACTAAATTGCGTTCAATCTGGTCTGCGTTTAGCGTTCAATTCGAACTACAAATGGAACGCTGGAATAGAAAATCTTTGCAATGAACATTTATCGCGCAGCAATTTCTATCGTACGAACGCTAACGAATCGATTTCGACGTCGATCTAATTTAATCGAATTTAATCGAATCGGAACATTCGCGCTTTTTCCGAAATAAAAACAGAACGCGTTGTTTCAAACTTCGAATTAAACATGTATTAAATTCCATTCTCCATTTAAATTTTACTAAAAATCTATTACGATTTCATTTCTGTTAATAAGCTATTACAATTAATTTCATTTCAATCTAAAATTATTGCGATTTAAATTTCTATTAACATTGAGACGATACGAATATTTATATAGTAGCATTCAAGAAATCGATTTTTCCCAAATCGTGACAGCACTGTAATTAAAGGTACCTGTCAAACGAAGATACGGAACGGCGCGAAAACGCAAGCAAATCCGTCGAGGCGACTTCTCGAAAGTATCGGGAGCGCGAAGCGTTAATTTTCGCGAGGCCTCGAGCGTGAATTTGCATTGGGACGCGTTTATGAATCGGTCCGCGGCTCGAAACTTGTTGCGGCTTTCGGGCAGAAGCGCAGAGCGGCTTGTATTTGTATCGCCTGGTGTCTGTTTCTTCGTTCCAGGGCCCGCGAGGATAAAAGAGGAGAAACAAGGGGGACCGGAGAGCGGCATCGCTACCGACTGGTCGCTCTCCATTGCTTCGTTTTGTCATTGTCGCGTGTAATTACGCGCGTGTTGGTGCGCGCCCGAGCGGATAAGGAAGACTGCGACACCTGTATACACACCGGCTGAATAATAGTAATGGATATAAAAAGACTCGAGGCGGTTCGAATGCGCGACAGAGATTGCAAGGAGCTGCCAGATAACGCGAGATTAATACCGATCGCCGCGGAACACGCGGCCCTAGCCGATCTTAGACCACGCGATATTATTATTCGCTCTGGCAATGAACCGGCAATTTCGAATCGATCGAATGATATTTATCTTGAAATTAATTATAATCGAGGTCGTATTAAAATCAATTATAATCAAATCTATATTGAAACATAAATCGCAATAAAAATCTATTATTCGATATCGTTTTAACCCTATTTAAAATCAATCGAAACGAATTTTGATAGAAAAGAATAAGGTTTGCTAAATTGATCTAAATAAATCTTGCTAATGATTTAGAAAATTCTCGGCCGCCATTACGACGTCGTGCTTGCGATTTTCGCCGAGAGAAACACATGTAGGTCGATAGGATCGTTCGAACGTGTTTAACGAAGCAATTATTATCAGAGGACAGCGCGCGGCCGTTAAGAGGGGAATAAAGATATCGCGTGATAACGACGCCGTGCGGGAGAGAATATGTTTACAGACAGTAAAGGATTTTTCAAACGCGCGACCCGTAATAAAACCTTGGGTGCCAGTGCAAGGGAAATTATTTATTATCGCGGGGCCGGCGAGCGCGAGCCCATTATTCCCCGGTTCCCACGCAACAGTGTATTTTAGAACTTGAAATCTTCCTCTCTTCTTTGCGCCCGACCTTCTTTGCCAGGTCTGTATCATTCCGCGGAAATATTAAAATTAATTACACACACAGTCGACTTAATATTAAAACCTAGTCTCAACAACATAAACCAGCGCAAATAAATTTCTTTCGTTAAACTCGCGTCGAATCCAATTACAATCTAATCGTGTGATAAAAATCTATTAATTAAAAATCAGTTAAATTATATTGTTACAGAAAATTAATTACGACACAAAATTTACGTTACACTTAGTCTCGATAATATAAAGCCGTATAAATTTGTTTAATTAAAATTATATTAATTGACCTCGATTTAAAAGCAATTGAATTTTCATTCCGAAAAGCTGCAATCTTTTTCTCTCGTTTTCGCGCAGCCTTATTCGCCGGGATTGTATCATTCCGCGGAAATATTGAATCTTTTTTACGGAAGAGGCGGGGGCGAGAGGGAACGCGTTATGACTCGGCGATAGGAACGAGGCGAGTGTAAAATACACAATGAAATATTCCGCGTACGTCCGAATAAAATCTGTCGAAGCTTTGGAAACTGTTAAAAGAACCTTGGGACCTCGCCCGGCCATTTTTCTTCCCGTCGCTGTAATTTAAACGAACCGTTATTCCCAACTACTTCTCATCCTTCCATGTACAGGGTGTTTCCTTTACGCTTTGACTGCCGTTGTCACTTACGCCAGAGTCCTCGTTATTTAATTACATTATAATCAATTAAGTAATTGAATTATATTCTGTCTCGATTACATTGTAAACCTTTCGATCAATTCAGCTGCTAATTATTTTAACCGCGAGTGTAAGTCGAATACGATGTAATTCGAATAAAATATAGAGGCTTCAGGCTTTAATTTAAAAATATAGTCATCACACTATGATGATTCTTCGCGAAGTTATCGTCGGTCGAAGTTGGCCAATTTTTATCAAAAATTTGTCTATGCTATAATTTACTTAATGCGATTATTTTTGCATGAAATGCCAGGCAAATAAATAAAAATGATCACGATTTCTCATTGAAAATATAGTATCTTTTCCACCCTGTATACGCACACTTCTTTCCCTCTCTGTTTTCATTTCGGTCTCTGCACTCCACCCAATTTTTGCAGGGTTCTGTCGCGCGATGCACATGTTCGCTTTAATGACGAAATAAATCCGCGGAAAGGGAGAACCGCCGCGAAAAACGCGCCGCGATAAATATCGCGGATATTATAAGAAAAAATTACTGACCCGATGCGAAACGATACACTGTTGTTTCAGCGCGGCTGAAAAAAATGGCAAAAAGATTTATGCTTTTTTTCTACGTGTAGGGGCGCGCGCGCGCGCGCGAGTATTGTGCCGCGTGGCCGCCGACGGAGCAAGAGAGAGAAACAAAGGCTCGGGAACGTCAGTTACATCTGCAAACAACGCGCGAACACTTCACAACTGTCAGTTATAAACCGGAGTATCCGTCTCTAAAACGTTCCCCGCTTCCTCTTCATTTTTCCCCCCGTTTTTCCAACGAATATCCGCCCGCTCGTGTAAATCAAATTTGCAAATGGCGGACCTGCCACCATAGTTAGTCATCTTGAGCTCGAAATAATTTCGTAAAAATACCTCGCGCCATTTCCTGCTTCATTTCGCGAAACGAATTTCCATCTTGAACGTTCGTCGCGTGCTCGCAATTAATTCTGTAAAAACATCGGCGAGTGGGTTAGAATTATAATGGCGCGAGCGACGTTTCCGAACATTTCCGCGGTAAAATTACTATAAATTAATTTCACTCTTAACTCGAGGAGAGATCTCTAATTTTCCAATTTTAATGAAATTCGTGTCTCGAGAAATAATCGAGCCCCGGGATCGATCGAAAATGTTTAATTAGCCCCTGCCCGCGTTTTACTTAACCAACATCTCTCTCCGGCGTTTAATAAAACCGGTCCAAGACGTTCGATAGAATCGAGAAATCGAAGGAGCTTCGAGTAGTATTAGAGGAGTGCGCGAGTCGAGCGAGCACGCGAATCGGCGAATAAATATAAAATGCGCAAGGTCTGAGGCGAGATTCTTTTCTTGACATTTCGCAGCGGCTCGCAGTTACAACGGAAGTGGCAGAGCGCGACTGAAATCGTCGCTTATATTTCGTTTTTCGTACGCCAGGGTCGCCTTTTCAGTTTTCTTCCCTCGCCAAAGATAGAAAGTCGAAGAATCTCCGCGTCACGTCTCGACAAACGATCTCCGCGATACTAAGCACGCGGCGCTATCTCATCCCTTCTCATCGAATCCGATCGACAGCAGCGCGTTAATTGGATTCCATCGCGACGTCCGATTCATTTTATTGGCAGATCGACAGAAATGATTCTCTCGACGATCGGCGACAGTAATTATGTAATTTACTTTAATTAATTTTAATTCACTTTAATTAATTTTAATTTATTTTAATTTATTTTAATTTACTTTAATTTACTTTAATGCATTTTCATTTATTTTCGCGATTTCCAAAAAGAAAACCTTAGCTACCTGAACGCCGTTAATGCAACGTTTTGAATATGATTGTTAGAAATTCATCATGTTAGAAAAGCGCTCGCGTTTCGCAGAGCGGGCACACTATGAACCGTTCCGCGTCCCGTGTGTTCATAAATATTTACGGCAGGCCTGAAGTTTGAATTTATAACGTTCGAGTAAACACGAGCGCGCACGTTGCAAGAGGAACAAGAGAAGGAGAAGAAGAGGAAGAAGAGGAGCGAACGACCACCCGTGTGACGAAAGAGAGCAAGAGAGAACGAGAGAGGGAGAGATACGAGAGAGAGGGAGAGAGAGAGAGAGAGAGAGAGAGAGAGAGAGAG